>CM076977.1:43526555-43604055 GCA_039105355.1 Benthosema pterotum | reverse complement strand
TAACATCAGTTGTTGTTGCAACAGACATGTGATGTGTTGGTTCCAATGATGAAATGCTGTTGGTTTAGTGGTACACAACAATTGTAGTTAGTTAGTATAGTGTTTCAAATCACTTTAAATATAAACACTTTCATTTGAAATATGTTTGGTGGGGCAGTCAGGGCATTTAGGGGGGCGTTGTCCCCCCCATACCTATGCCTAGATCGCCCCTGCACAAGCAGGGGCGGATCTAGCCTGCAGGCTAGGCCCTTGGTTCTCAGGCCCAGGGGCCCTTTGAGGAAACTGGAGCGCTCAGGACTGGGTTCGAGACCCTGAGGTTGGTCTCGGGGGCTCCTGGTCGGTATACCAGCTCACAACACCTCTCTCACTGTGAGGTGTTGTGAGCTAGATGGATCTACAGTAGCCTGGGCCAGAGTTCTGAGGCCTTTGTTCTTAAGAACAACTGTGTGACCAACGTAGGGTGACCAGATGTCCTCTTTGCGTGGGACAGTCTCACCCAGTTGTCTCTTTTCGTGTTATAGTTGTGTTTCTGAGTCTGTTGAAATAACCCCAGTATTCCCCTGTTGCCACTTCATTTACACACTCAGAGGGGCCACATTGCATGTAGCCTACCGTCATATCAAAAATAGATGATCTACAAGCGTGCCACACTGTGACATGTTTAGAGCTGGTAGGTCAGCTATTGTTTTGCTATATTTGAATTGAAATCTTGATTTTTTTCATTTATTTTTTTAATATGATATCAAGATCTTAATAATTTGATAGGTTTTCCCACTTGTGCCACACATGCAATACTTCTGTTCCTTAAACGAACAGTTTTATCTGGTCACCCTATAACCCTACTGTTAGATTTGTTCAGCTAGTGGTGATATTTTAAACATTCTGAAACCGTTTGGTCGCATCCCTGGCATGGTGAATCATCATTGGTGATGATGGTGATCTGACTCCGAACGAGTCTTTCCACCTCTAGATTGTTACCATTGATTGTCCAGTAGAGGGCGACATTATGCAAGGAATGTGCAAGAGAAGCCAGCTTGGGTTAAAATTGAATAGCCTATAAAAAGATGTCTACCATAGACAAGATGTAGATAAGAAAACTTACCTCTCTAGTTGCTCAAGTTAATGAACATTTTAAAATGAAGAAAAATGAAACTAGAAATGTTGTATATGTGAATTGTTTTTTCAGTAGCTTGAGTGTAAACTGTGTAAAATGCAAAGAAATGTCGAGTTGCCAACTTGCACCCTGTGTACAAGTTGACCATGCATGGCCTACTTGTGGGCAAGTAGAGCGCACAGTGAGTAGCGCAGTGAGGTGCACTCACGAGTCACCACTGCTGCTGTGACTGCTGCTTGGTTCCAGACTTATGGTGAGTTCTAATCTAGAACTGAGTCTTGTCCTACAAGACACTGCTATTGAACAGGTTAAAGAGGCCAAGTTGTTGGGCGTGATCATTGATGAAACACTCTCATGGTCAATGAACATTAGTAAAATACCGGTAGTAGCTAAAATGAGTAGAAACATTTCAATGATAAGAAGAGGAGTACATCTGGTGTCTATAGTTCAACTGTTAAACTTGTGCTACAATCATTAGTTTTATCTAGTCTTGATTGTTGCCAACAATTTGGTCTAGTGCTCAAAAAGTGATCTGAAAAAAACTTCAGCTTACTCAGAACAGGGCAGCATGCCTTGCTCTGCGTTGCTCTGGGAGAAGTAGTATTGAGTGGATGCATGATACACTGTCATGGATGAGAGTAGATCAAAGGTTGGCGTATAGTCTAGTGACATTTCTGTTTAACATACATCATTCTGGTAAACCTACTGAGTAGTTTGCACTGTTGCAACCCACTAATACCAGACGGTTATGCCACCAGACAGGCTACTGGTCATCAGTTTACCACTCCCATAATTCCTAGAACAAATGCACTGAAGAGAACAGTTATGTATAGAGCAGGAAAAAATTGGAACGAGCTCCCACCATATATAATAAATACAAAGAGTAAATCAAGCTTTTAAAAGGAATTAAAAGTGGCAGTGATTAGGAAAGAAATCAGATTCAATTAATTTGTTTGACTGTTTAATTTAATTATTAGGAAGAACATGGCCAATGTTTCCGTTTGCCATTGGTGACTTAGAGAGGGTGTGAATGATGATGCTGTGTCTTTAACTATTTTTTTTGTTTTTATTTTTAATTGTTTAATCCATTGTATTTGTCTTTGTTATTTTATTTTATTTTATTTTTTTTATTTTAATTGTATGAGAGCTTTGACCCCAGGAAGAGTAGTCTTCACTGTGGTGACGACATAATGGGGATCCGTAATAAACATAATAAACGTGTCAATAGATTGGCACTTGAAATGTTTTTGAAATAGTGAAAAAAAGGGGGGGGGGGGGGGGGGGGGGGGGGGGGGGGCAAACAAGTTAGGGATAAGGGGACGAAAGTGACGAAAAGCCCCCCTTACCAAACGGTAAGGGGGGGACTCCAGGGAAAATCTTCGCCACTGCAAGTGAACCAGTATTGAGTATTTAACCATGACTGGCATTGTTATAAAACAAATACTTCATTAATATGTGAATCAGTTCCCTGCAGAGACAAGGCAGGGCAAGTTATTTTGCAGAGCAGGCTGCATTCATGACGCTCAACCCTATACTTTGTTGACCGGAGTCCCGCAGGGCTCTATACACCAGGCCTTCTCCTGTTTTCGCTTTACACTAATTATCTTTGAAGAAAATAGCTGTTCTCCAAGCTCACAACACGTCACTATGTGACGTGTTTCTCATGGGCATCTAGATCTGCTGTTTCCCGCAAACCTTCAGCCCCAGGATAGGGCCGTGTGTATAAGGTGTTCAGGTGAACCAAAGTGTTGTACAAATTATATAATTACATTTAAGACGGAGCGTTAAAACAACATTAGCGACAACATTGGTATCACCCAAATACACATTAAACCACACGTGCAAAACATAAAGCCCACGACACAATAAGCCCAACAAACAAATTCCCTCAGACGTGTAACAAAACAATAAGCACAATAATAGAACAACAACGTAGGCGTATCCCAGTGGCATGCTGGGAATCCTTCCTCAGCCACTAACAGCCAGGAGACACTACTTCGTCTCTATATGATTGTTGAATTAGATGAACCGCAAACATTTGGCCAAAATAGACGATCTACAAGCTGCACAAGGCGTTGCAAAGCAGATCAGCTATTGCTATTCAATGTGTAGAACGAAAACAGGGTCAGGGGCCGATTACAAACAGAACCCTGCATGGTCGAGAGAGCAAAATCCACCAACGGCTATAGGCCTGCAGGTCACAACGTGGTCACAGCCGCGACTATTTTACTGGTCGCGGTGCTTGTGGTCGCTACTAGTGAGTAACTGTAGTTGCAACCTGTTCGCAATACTTCCTTGTGGCTGAGACTAGATCATACCATGGGATGGGACCCGGGGGAGAGCCTAAACATCCCTATCTTTAACACTAAGCCCATAACCACAAGCACGGAGCAGTACCACATTACTAACACTATCTCTAACCCTGAACCTAAACATAAAGTGGTCACGACCTAGTTGCTGGTTGGTTTGCGACCTGGTCGCCGTGGACTTGCGACCTGGTCGCTAGTGGATGCGGCCTGGTTGTGACATGGTCTATAGATGATTGTGGCTTTCACCATTCCTGCTCTGGTCAGCTAAAATACTTCTCCAAACTTAATGTGTATCCATTTCCATGCATTTAGGTGATTTACTTGTGCCAGTAGGTATACCACAAAAGCATGCAGTAATCCTGGTCTCCAGACTGCCTCCCCCTGGACAGTCGGGCGCCTGATGGAGGGGACAGGAACTGGTTGGAGTAACGTGTTCCTTCACCTCCATGTCCAACTAGGTGAAACTCCCAGCTTCCTCATGCATTGAAGGAACCATGCACATTGGGTAATTAGCCCTTCACTATGTCCCTCCCAATCCGTCCTTTTCCATAGGCCCCTTAGAAGAGAAAAAGCTTGATCTGCATAGCAACAGTTGCTAAACTATTTGGGGTTTTATTGTAGAATGACTAAACCTATACTAACCTAAAAAATAATCAGCTATTTGCATACTTTTAAAAAAGTATTTCACAACAGTAAAAAATGTTAATGTTTAGGTTAGTGAATGATAGATAATATTGCATAAAGACTATGAATGTGACTATGATGTGATCGTCTAGAGGATTAGGCTAAGACTAAACCATTTCAGAAGACTAAATACTATTTAGTCTTTTGAAATGTTTCCATAAATCTGTGTGAAGGAATATAGCAGTTGTTCTCGGCCAATGTCAAACTCCTACTCTATGCCTCATGGTAGCTCTGGTCCAGAGCTCGCTGCTTCTGAGTCTGACTTGCATTGGAGCTCTGTTGGTCTCCGTGCATTCGGCCATTACTGCACCCGACCAGCCTCTCTTCTCTAGTGGATATATAAAGAACGTTTTACCTACTCACCAAAATAAACACGTCTTGTGTCATTAGAAAGCCTACTTACCTTAGTGGTCGCACTCTTAGCCCCACACACGGATAAATTGGACTTTTTGGCCAGAACGCGATCGTTTTTCACTGAAGGAAAAATATTTCCTATGGAACTTTTCTATTGGCAATATCGGTAGAGGGCGCAAATCCTGGTTGTTTTTCCGGTGGAAAAACGATCGCGTTTCTGGCCAAAAAGTCCATTTTATCCGTGTGGTGGGGGGCTCAGAGTGCGACCACTAAGGTAAGTAGGCTTTCTAATGACGCAAGACGTGTTTATTTTGTGGTGAGTAGGTAAAACGTTCTTTATATATCCCTAGAGAGAGAGGCTGGTCGGGTGTGCAGTAATGGCCGAATGCACGGAGACCAACAGAGCTCCAATGCAAGTCAGACTCAGAAGCAGTGGAGCTCTGGATCAGAGCTAGCCTCATGGTATCTTTTCTATTGATAGACTACACACCAGGCCTGGTGGTGTAGTGAAAAAATAATTGGTCGATATTCAATCATAGTTTTTGGAGAAATAACAGACATACAGACAAGCAACTGCATGGGAAAAAACCTTAACACCAGCCTTCAACAGTTTTTACCGTCATGTCAGCAATCATCAGACTTATTAACCACTGTCCTGATTACCATGTACAGTAGTAGAACTAGAACCTCTTAATCATATGAAATATGTTATATTTGAACAATGCTCTTTTTATGTATTTATATTACTCTGCATGACTTACGACCCATGGGCATGTGACACTGTGATTTCAGTTAATGAACCATGCTGCTATTTTGTATGACTTTTTGTGTTACTTCCTCTTTCTACTTTTCATACCCTCTTCCTCATTTTTGTCTCCACCAGGCCGAAGGCATGGGGAGTGTGTATGTTTTGCACTGTGTGTACATCTGTTACTAGCTCATCTTTGGCTTTAGCCAAAGCTTAGCTAACGGCATGGCAATTTGGCATCACGCAATGCATGCCAGACCTTGCTCACACCCTCCCTAGATGCTCACGATGAACCTCTGCCACAAATTTCCCAGAGTGGATTGTTATGGTGCCACCAACAGGCCCAGATTTTGTCCAAGAATGACGCAATTGTTACACAGAATGTCTTTAATATTATAATCAGTGTGCAAGACGGATCGGTCTGAAATTTCATATTCCATCCTAATTGGCGAACATTGGCTTTCAAAGTTTGCAGGCCTGGCCTTGCCTGCATTTTGCTGCGTTATGCACATCTGAAATGTCACTTCGCAAAATTGATTTGCAAATCATTTCAGATGCGCGAAACACAGCAAATCAGGCTGGAACCCAGCCTATGCCTGGCCTGATTACATGAATCATGAATACATGAATCTTTCATGCACTTTCCTACTAGGCTGAGGAATATATCCCACCCTTTCACTTTGGCCTGCCGCCTGATATATAGCCACCAACAGGTGGATTTTTGCAAAACCGTATTTGTTACAAATGCTTCAAATAATCCAATTGCCATCAAAGGCACAAAAACAAATCTCCCTCATCACATTGGCCTATTGTAGTGCCACCAGGAGGCCATAACCTGACTTGCCCAGGTGGAGACCTGTGCCCAGAGGGCACAGTAAACAGGGGCGGATCTAGGCATGGACATGGGGGGGCAATGCCCCCCTAAATGCCCAGTCTGTCCCACCAAACATAATGGCATGCAAAACAACCCAAGATATTTCAAATTAAAGTGCTTATATTTAAAATGATTTGAAACACTACTACTGCTACTAACTAACAGCATTTCATCACTGAAAACAGAAAACTCTCTGAGTCAGACTTTTAGCTTTATGCATACAGCCTGTTGCAACTTCAACAACAACTGATGTTATTATTGTTGATGTTGATGTCATTATGCTTATACTTGCCTAGTAAAGGTCCTGTAACTGAAAAGAGTATGTGTGCGACTTCATTGCGATGAAGCCGCCCCCATACCATTTTCTCCTGCCCCCCCAATTTGGAAATGTTACATCAGCCCCTGACAGTAAAGTAGTTGCGTTGTGCAACACTGCAGAGCTTGCATTGAAAATCACGCCCTCTTTATCTTTTTAACTGTATGATGACAATAAAGTAGATGGATTGATTGATGACATTTTTTGCACTCACCTGCATCCAAGTTAACTTACATCATAATAATGGATTGCATTTTATAGCACTTTTCCAAGTGCTCAAAGTGCTTCATTCATTCATACGTTGTACATTGGGAGGTGAAGCGGCAAGCAGTTGACGCCAGCATCCTCACTTCCCACATTCACACACCAATGGTGGCAAGCTGCACACCGACCAACTCATTGGAGGCAATTTTGGGTTCAGTGTCTTGCCCAAGGACACTTTGACATGTAGATATGGAGCCGGGATTTGAACCTCCAACCCACAGATCTCTGGACGACCTATAGCCTCTACCTCCAGGTCCACAGGCACCCCCAACAATACACCATGATTCGTTCCAGTTCACATAGGAAATATCGGATCCACTGAACAGCCACAAACAGGATCTTGTGGTTTGTTGTCATACTGTGATGATCTTTCATGTTTTACCTGTGTATCTGTGTTACTGTAGCTTCTTTGTGGAACATGAGTCACATTGTATTGTTTCATGTGGTGCAGGCGTGCAGCTCAGGAAAGCTTGACATCTCGTAGCTCAGTGGTTCTCAATTTGGTGTCCAGCACAGACCCTCAGGTTGCTGAGGCACCGGTCACCCCTACTAAAACCCCGGAGAAGCCTTCCCCAACATGTTCACAATGGGGCTGTAGACTATATTGAAAAAGGTATAAAATAATCATGGACTAGCAAATGTACACATTTAAAATGTTTCAAATATTTCAACAACCCACATTTTCTATGGTTAGGGACTGTACGTTATTTACGGGGGGGGGGGGGGCTGGTGCGCTGGGAAGTCCGGAAAAAAATAATAAATCATGCCCCCCCCCCCCACCTCAATTTTTTCCCCATGGCCTCCCCCCACTTCAATGTTGTTTTCCCATGGCCCCCCCCTACAGGTACAAAAATGTAATATGTAAAATTGATAGTAATAATATAATATTATTATTAATACCGTATTTTTCGGGCCGTATTTTTACCGTATTTTTTCTTGTGCTTTGGACCCTGCGGCTTATTCAGCGGTGCGGCCAATGTATGGATGTTTACAGCTAAAGTCAGTCGAGCTGGTTGAAAAATAAGGAAATCTGCGCACGTAGCCTTGGGATCAATGAATCAATGGTTAGACGGCGGACCAACGCGAGGAACGCCGTTGCGGCGGAGACGCCAGCTCCTCGGAACGACGGCGCGCGGTGGTGGTCCGCGTGGTGGTGGTCCGCGCGGTGGTGGTCCGCGCGCTGTCGTTCCGGGAGCTGGCGCCACCAGCGCGCGCACCATCAAGGCATGGAACATGCTGGAAACAACTTTTTATCAAGTCTGCCAGTGGATCCTTACTGCGTGGAAAAGTGTAAAAAAAAAAAAAAAAAAAAAAAAAAAAATCCACGAACGGGTTTAGAAAGGCTGGCGGCGGCAGCAGCAGCAGCAGCCGCCGCCGCGGCCGCGCGAGGAGGAGGAGGAGAGGTCCGTGGAGGCGGCAATAAAGACGCCTCGTCGAGCGTCTTAAACATTGAGAGGATTCCTGGTGGTCCCCAGCTAAATGGTGGACAGTTGGTTAACCAGATGTACGCTAGGCTACCCTTTTTCATGAACCAAATGGACCCGCAAGCGCTCATTTGGTTTCATGAAGTGATCGGAGTTTGCATATCTCCGGCTACACTCTATGGCCACTGGCCAGGCCTGGATGTAATATTTCTCAATCGGGGGTGCAGCCGAAAATGGCAGTTGGTTTAGTGGTGCCAAAATTGTAGTTAGTCAATGTTTAACTACCGCTATAAGCATTTGATTCGAAATATCTTTGAAGTTTTCATTGTTTGCATTTCCGTCATGTTTGGTGGGGCAGTCAGGGCGTCTAGAGGGCATCCCCCCCCCATGTCTATGCCTAGATCCGTCCTTGGTCTATGGCTCTACCGTTAATTACATACAGCACGTGCAGTTCTGTAAAGGCAGATCATACCATTTTTAGGGATGACTACAGATGCACGCTTCAGTGCTAAAGTATGCACCCGGGACGCAAAGCGATGTGTTTCAGAGAAGTATTGCATTTTTTTTTTTATTTAAAAAAATAAAAAATAAAAACTTTTTTCCCCATGGCCCTCCCCCGAACTCCGATAGTTTTTGCCATGGCCCTCCCCTCCACCTCATTTTTTTTCATCATGGCCCCCCCCCCCCTACGCACCAGCCCCCCCCCCCGGTAAATAACGTACAGTCCCTTAGTTAGTCTGACTGATAGGCCTACTCTAATTAATTTCCCTCTGGCAGCCAAGTAATGTCTGTGTGTGCGTAAGTGTGCACGCGCCGCGCGTGTGGTGCGCATGCTCCCCATCGTCCCTCAGAGTGAGTGAGTGAGTGAGTGCACTGCCAGATCCATCTTCTAGTTAGAAGAGTAATGACATTGAAGGGTAAAAAACAGTCTGGCCAATGCATTACATGACTTCAGTCCGTTTGTCCCCATTCAATAGAAGTCTGTGTAGAAAAACCGCCATTGGACCGGCCCGCTGAAGCGAAGGGAGTTTGCGTTGAACTCTCCAAGCGGCTCTGTTAGCCGCCTGCCCTGCTAGCTAGCAGCCAGCAGCAGCACCGAGTGGCGGTGTGGCTAGCACTCTCTAGCACCAGCCAGCAGCACTGCAGTTTAACTTAGTTATTATACTAGTAGTGTAATGGCGGCCTCGGTGCTACTGGGGTCTGCGGCGGACAACAACAACACGGGACCACCGGCCTCCTTCGCGGTCCCGGGAGGAGCGAACGTTCTGGCCGCCAACAGCAGCAGCGGCGTCGGCCTGGGTCACCACCACCACCACACCACCACCCCGCGGCGGCGGCGGCACAGGGAGGACTGACGGGCCCGGCGTCGTGGAACCGCTCCCTGGACCGGGCTCTGGACGAGGCTGCGGCCACCGGCTGCCTCAACCTCAGCGGCAGGAAGTTGAAGGAGTTCCCCCGGAGCGCCTCCAACCACGACCTGACCGACACCACCCGGGCCGGTGAGTCTATGTGATATACACTGTCCAACGCAGGGCCAGCCAGGCCCGCGGTCGGTTCTTCTTCGTTTCGAGTCGAGAGAGACCCCGCCGGCCGGGCCCGGTGCCCCGGTCACACTCAGAAGGAACGTACCCTAAATATACATACACCCAATGGAAACGGCTGCGTGGTGTTTCTATGTGCTTTATTTTGGCTGGAGTGATTGTGGACAGTTTTTGGTGGGGGGGTGTGTGAGTCTGTAGTCAGTGAGATTTAGACAGACTGGAGAGGATAACATTATCATTATTATTATTTTTAGGCCGTGAAGAAGGCGGTTCATGGTCCAGGGAAAAGTGACAGGGGTGTGTCGCGGAGCACGGTGGCCGGTGGAAATCTGTGACTTCCTCCAAATCCAAATAGTGTTTCAAAAGGTTTTTCCAAAAATGGCAGGTCTATACATATTGAGATGGATGCGGTTCTCAAACGACCAGATCGAATATGTTTTGCTTCACTGCCTGCAAAAGGCTGGAGCTTTGCTTTGTTTTTTTAAAAACTTACTTTGGTCCATCAAATAATGTGTTATAATCAATGTTTACAGCAAACATCAGTGACATGCACAAGCATAGAGCTGCCACATCCCTCCCCCTAAAAACTGTTAAGCAAGAGCTACCATCTAAAATTCTAGTTTAAATTTGTAAAACAAAAACAAGGGAATCATATGAGAGCTCATTGACTACTTTTACAATGTATGTAGGATATCATGCAGGATGTATCATGTAGGGATGTCAACATCGGTCATACCTGTAGCCTACATTTATACATAATCAATAATCCTACCCGTTCACCTGATTTCCAACACGCTGACAGACAGTGTGTGATGGTAAATAATGGAACATGTTGGTGTGTTGTTGTGTCTCAATTGTCATGGTCATGGATGTGATGATGACGACGTTGGGGGGGGGGGGGGGGGGGGGGGTCGCATAAATCGATAGGTCGTTGGGGTCTGTGTAACAGCAGTAAGTTTGGGATTGGGAACTGTCAGTTGGTAGAGCGGGTTTGTATTGGACATTTTCCTGTTGTTTATTATTTATTTATTTATAATACATAACGGACTCATGCAAAGTTAAATATGCGAATTGTGAAATCAAGTCCAGTGTTAATTTAAACACCACCAGCAAGGAAACAACAACCAATGACCCAAACACAAACAAAGCTTGATGAATAGAAGCCATATAGATATGGCGTTAGCTTCATCCAGAGCCTTATATTATAGGCAGAGTTACGCAAACTCCGTTCACTCCATGGGGTCAGTCCAATGGCGGCTCTTTTACGTGGTCTTCTATTGAGAATGGAGACAACAAATAGGGACAAGTCCTGTATCGGACGTATGGAGAAATCCAATGCAAATGCATCTAATTCCATTTATTTTAGATAATTGTGTAGTCATAGTACAACAAAAATACAACTTTAGTTGTTAATGTGCAATACTTTAAATACACCCATAATAGCTGTTTCTTGGGCGGCCCTCGTTGGAAACAGTGTATTTTCAACTCCACTTTGGTCCTATTCAGACTTCATGAACAGCGCTCCGAGCGCTCAGTTTCTGACACCTCAGTGTCGCGACGCTGTCTGTCTGTACTCACTGTCTTTGGCTTCATCCTGTCGTCTGGAACAGACGCCCTCCTCCCCGCACTAGCACGTCGATAGAGGAGAGAGGATGTTAAGTTGGGACAAGTTGGTTTGTTTTAGAAACGGTGTCGGCACTTAGTGGAAAGGTATTATTGCTATTAATGGTTTTAACGTGTGGGTGTGTTAGTCAAACACGCCGCGGTGTCTAGTTTGTTTGTAAACTACTCCCGAGATCACGTTAGAATGTCCCGTCAGAAAGCTAAGTGACGTCACTGGCGATGGAGACAAAACAAACGCAGCCTGCTGCTGATAATCGGACTGACACTGTATAATAGCCTACATATGATGCAATTATGTCTGTCTAAAGTCAATTATGCTTTTATATGTCTGTCTATATGATGTCTATGTCTGTTGTCTAGTCTTTGTTTATCTATGTTTATCTGTCTTTCTTATCAATAGCTCTGGACTAGAGCTATGCCTTATCTATATTTCTGTCTGTCTGTCTGTCCGTCCATCTGTGTCTGAATGAGTGACTGTCTATTGTCTGTCTACTGTATGTATGTTTGTATATATCTTTGGCTGTCTATCTGTTTGGTAGATCTTGCTACAGGTATTACATAACTTAAGACTGTTTTTGTTTGGATTCCTTCAGAGTGCAGCACCATACATAACATAACATTAACATCACTGAAAAGAGTAACTTTATGAGAGGGTGAAAGAGCAAGCAACAAGCGAGTTAAAAAAAAGAGTACAGCAAAAAATGTTTATAAAGCGCAAGTTGTTCCATATGCACACAAAACATTTAGTTTAGAAATACAATTTTAAGAGGGTGAAAGGTGTGTGTGCGTGTGTGGGCGCGTGCAGATGTCTGCGCGCTACAGTCTTGGTATTCATAGTAGTGTTATTATGTGTGTTTGACCACTTGAACTCAGCATCTGGGGAGAATGTTTGACAAAAATAGCCGATCTACAAGCTTAAGCTTTGTGGCAGGGTTCCCACGGTCAAGAAATTCCTGGAAATGTTTTGAAGTTAGCAGAATGTGGTGGATTGCCCAGGATGACATTAGACAGTTGACACTGGGTAAATAGGTGACTATAAAAGCTGTGATAAATGTAGGCAAAAAAAAATAAATAACTGGAACACTTGAAGACCCACAACAGGTCGAAACGTTGTCTTTAATAAAAGTCTACAGCCTGGGAGCTACTGAAATGGTGTGCGAACTATTTTTCTCTTTGGCAAAAAATAATAATACAGTAATAATGTAGAAAAACCTTTCTATACATGGAAAGGCTTTGGAAGTATTCAGATGTTTTGGAAAATGTCTGGGTATACAATACATTGTACTGTATGTCCCCAAAACATGCCTAATCTGTGCAGCGGTGGCCTAATCTACTATGACCATGCGTTGTTGGGCTTGTAGATCTGTTCTTTTTGTCAAGTCATTGTTACAGTGTTGCGCGTCCATTTGGTTTCATGTTCACACTGTCAAGAGTTAAAATATCATTTGAATTAGCACCACTTAAGAAGTCTACACACTCAGAGCATGTAGAAGAATGGTCATTTTGATCCATGTTTCCCTGATTTGTTTGTTAAATACAGCCTGGAATTATGGACAGAACCAAAAGAACTCTTTCGTTTGTTGTCTTTGGGGTGAAAATGTCATGAAATGATGGTCCGTGGCTCAAATACTAAATAATAGTGGATCCTGGTATCAAAATCGTTGAAAACGGTTCAAACATGCAGGCTTTCTCTAAACATCATATCTGTCATCGGTAGTGCTTTGACCCTTTGACCGGTGTCTATATTAGGTCCCCTTGCTTTACCCCCTCTTCTACAGTACAAGTCGCTTTGGTGGAAATGGCAGACCTTCAAGCTCACAACACGTTGGATTTAGCCCTAGGTCACGTTTCTTTGCAGCCAGGCTCCGAGGGGTCCGTCGTTAGAGCCTCCTTCTTGCAGAACATTGCCTAGTAGTATTGCAGAATGTGCACATGACACGACATGCCCAAAATATTGATTCTAGGGTGTTCACGTGATGCAAGACGGTGACACTCATAACACAAGCATTCACTGTGATACGGCAGGGCAGTGTGTCAGTCAGTCTGCCAGTCCCTCACTTCCATTCCTCTGTTACATCCAGGCCATTGTGTCGCCTGTGTTATTGTCCCTGAGCAAGGCACTAGTTGATATCCTCCAACTGTCCAAATACGGAAATATACTAGACAGTGTAACAGCGCTGTTTTTATGGGTTGTGGGTTGTTGGTTGTGGAGAACATTGCTATGGGTCACCTTAGTTTTAGTTTTCTCATTTAAAAATAATTATTTCAAAACATTTTCAGATAACATTCCCCCCAAAAAGCAAAGCTTTTCAGGAATAACAAACTTAACTCAATTTTCTTTTTCCAGTAATGTCACAGAGAAATAAAAAAAGCTAAGGAATTCCATAAATTAGAACACACATTTAAATGGAAATAGCTGACCCGTCCCTGACCCATGTCTACAATATATATTTTAAGGTGATTGTTAAAGAAGTGTCGTAATCCGATGAATCAATTAATTGTTTAAATAATTGGCCAATGAATCGATAATGATCGTAATCGTTAGTTGCAGCGCTACATCACAGGCTAAGAAGTTTGGAAGTACTTCTTTACACCATAGATGTACTTCTTTTGGACACATGAAGTCAGTCTTCAGTCAAAAGTTTATGTTTTTACTTTTGTAAATTTTGTGACATCTTATTGTACCGATTCTGTGTCTTTCTTGCTCCCAATATCTCACAGAACAGGATTCCATTGCGGCCACTCGTCCTGTGTAATATAACAGTATGTGAAGACAGTGCTTTCATCGCATCACTTACCCCATTATGTAATTTTCTCTTGACTTGGACTTAAGTAGATATAACAATGAGATCATTGTTCACCTCTAGGTCTCCTTGTCTTGTAATGTGTTTGTCTTCTGAGCACTTTATAATCACGTGAGTCCTTCTAGGAGCATCCCCATTCTGGAGTAAACTGAACCTTCGTCTAAGAATAGCAGAATACAAGATGCAAGCTAATATTTGAGCTATTTCTGGCTACTATACAGTAGTTAGTTTATATAGAGTAGATACAGAGGGTGAAAAGGAGGATGGAGGCTAACATAGATGGAGCCTTAGCAAGGGTATTCTGCTCAATAAGTGTATGCACTATAGAGCGATATACTGTTTATACTGCTTGATACGGTATAATTATATCACCGGAATTTCATCCTCTACAGTGGCTTCACCGTTTCAGCTGACATGACAGCGCTGGATGCTGTGATTGTTTATGGAAGCAGTAGAGAATGACAGCTTCAAATAATGCTAGTTTCCATGATCCATCTGTCTGATTTATCCATCCGTCTTGTCTGTCCATGGTAAACTAACCTCAGTGGATCGTCATGCTAATAATTTGAACGGCTGCTGGGATGATACAGTAGTAGAGTATACGATAGATTAGACTGCAGCGTATACAATTGCAGGTCTGCTGTGTCATCTCAGCACTACGGTATAAGCACAGAGGGACAAAGCAAAATCCAAATATGACTGACAATACATTGCATTAGGGAAAGGTGCCTGTTATGGCGATAGAGTGCAGCAGCTGTCTCTGATTGACAAAATTTAATGTCAATGCTGGGCCACGTTAATATTAGTTACGGTAAAACCGGACTCTGTGGTATTTTTTATCATAGTACAGCACTGCAGGGCTTTAAATTTTTCAAACTGTCCAACCTTAATACGCTGTAGTGCATATTTAAGATGTTTGTTTTTATCCCGTTGATATGCAAATTCTGGCCACCTTTTGTTGCTATACTTGTGGTTTTTAGTTGATTACACAGCAGGTTTTCTCGTCTCAACACTTTTTAAATGAAGAATGCAGTAGCTTACTGTACCATATATAACTTAATGAAGCCTCAGCTGTCTGTTTCATCACCATTCCAGTCCAGATAATTATGCTGACATGTCAGAAAGACCACCCTAAAGGCAGCTGCAGCTAATTAAAGTAATAATAGTAATAATAATACCAGCTTCATTTAGGCATGTCAAAAAATCCTGCACTAATAGTCAATGCTGCCAGTGCTTGCTAACAAAATCACATTATCCCACTACTTAAAAGGTTGTCGGCTACAGCCTTGTTTTAACGTTTAATGAAAAGAGTCCCTTCATGGTGGCACATGTGAAATCGGGATGGGTGGTGGTGGCGCTACGGTGTAGGGTGGCGGTAAATTGCAAGGTTGCCAGTTTGAACCTGGGGCTCCCCAGAGTTATTGAGAAAGTGCCCTTGAGCAAGACACTGAACCCCTAATTTGTCCCGATGAGCTTGTCAAGTGTCAACATTTGTAGCTTGGTAAAGGGTGAAATGTTGCAGAAAATGTAACGATTAGTGATAGACTGATAATTGGCTTTGATATTCATATTTTTTATTGGCATCGGTGCAAAAAAGAAAGAATCGCAAAAAGAGCAGCTGATTATTCATGTTTCTTATAAATGTGTAAAGGGGTACAGCAACCACTTTCACTGATAATCCTGAGGTTATGGTTGCGAGGAGATGCATAGCTGTGTGTCTCTGACTTCCTCACCTTTATGGAGTTATAGATTTATATAAAAAAAAAAAACAATTACCCGAGATGTATTTTTTCTTTTCTTTTAAGCTTGAAGCCCTGTGTCTGTACTTCATACAGAACAATGTTCCAAATGCTGCTACGATACATGTTTGCACTTGAAATGTTGCATTTGATGGAGGGGAAAAGTGTTACTGAAACACTTTTGCTGCTTCTTGTTGCACTTCAATTTTATGAGCAGTACATGTTCTCCAGTGCATTTAAAGGAATTCTTCTGTTAAAGTGTTACTGTTTACAAAGTAAACATTCATTTTTACGCTCTCACAGAGTTAAAATATTCATCATCTGAATTATCCCAAGTCTACAGACACAACTAGAGAATGTAGAAGATTAATTTTCATTTTCAACTGTATGTTTGACTGTTTTGTTTTCTCCAAAATCCAGCCTGGAATTGGACAAAAGCAAAATAAATCTTTAGTTTCTGGGTCTGTGGGGCTAAAATGTCATCAAATGGTGGTCCGTGGCTCAGATTCTGAATAAACAGTGGGCCCTGGTATGAAAAAGGTTGAACACCACTGCTGTACAGTGTTCAGTAAACTGACTGAAAGGGTTTAATAATCACCTGGTTAATAAATTATCGTTTGTCTGTTTCTCTCTGTGTAGATCTGTCTAGGAACCGTCTGTGTGAGGTTCCTGTAGAGGTGTGTTTGTTTGTCTCTCTGGAGACATTGAACTTGTATCAGAACTGTTTGAGGACACTACCAGAAGCCCTGCTCAACCTGCAGAACCTAACGCACCTTAATGTCAGGTAAACAACACACACTTACCTGTACTCTCCTAACCAGCACCAGATTGATGGCAGAATTCTCTCATATTCCGTTCCTAGACCACTAGTTATTAGCATATTAACTGCTTAAGGTGTTCATTAATTTGTTATTCCGGCCAGTCGTTCTAACCTGCTGTACTCTCTCTCTCTCTGACTGTCTCTCTCTCTGCCTGTCTGTCTGTCTCTCTCCAGTCGTAACCAGCTGTCTGTCTTGCCACCGGTGGTGTGTAGTCTTCCATTGAAGGTGTTGATCGCCTGCAACAACAAGCTGGTTTCTCTACCTGAGGAACTGGGACAGCTCAGACACCTGACGGAACTGGTAACCTGTCTGTCTGTCTGTCTGTCTGTCTGTCTGTCTGTCTGTCTGTCTGTCTGTCTGTCTGTCTGTCTGTCTGTCTGTCTGTCTGTCTGTCTGTCTGTCTGTCTGTCTGTCTGTCCATTTATCTAAATTAGGGGATTAGATACTTTTATGGCCTTGAAAAAACTGGAAAAAGAATTGGAATTGTTATTTGTTTAGGCCTGGGAATGTTTGGGGAAAATTCTGAACGAACCCCCAGTCTGGGTGCTTTAGGTGGTGGTCAGGAATCTCACCACTCCACCACCCAAACACCTGGGATAAAAAAAAACAGGACAGATGTTAAAATGATTCCTGATATGTTGTTTCATATTCTTGCTGACTTGAATCTCACCCTATTCAAACCTTTTTGTAGATAAACAAATCCAGAGAGAACCATTTTGGACAGATAAGGTTTCCACCTGCATGTGGAATTATTTTCAAGTATATGAAATGAACAACAAAAATTGCCATTTTGGCTTCAGCTCTTTCAATATATCTCTACCTCACATCTGTCTTGTGGTGTGTAAAGGGTGCTATATCTTATCATAATCATATTTGGGCTCATGTGTGAGATAAGAACCAGAACAGTGGCCTTGTGGTTAGAGTGTCCGCCCTGGAACTGGGAGGCCGGGGTTCGATTCCCGGTCGGGTCATACCAAGGACTCTAAAAAATGGGACCCAATGCCTCCCTGCTTGGCACTCAGCATCAAAGGGATGGATTGGGGGTCAAAATCAGCTAATGATTCCCGAGCGCGGCAAGCCGCAGCTCACCGCTCCTTGGAGCTCACCACTCCAAGTGATGGGTTAAAAGCGGAGGTCCAATTTCGCTGCGGTAACGTAGTGACAAATCATGCGACTTTGACTTTGACTTTTTTTTTTAGATAATACCGTATATTATACTTGAATTGTTGCTCCGTTTCCATGCATACCTGTACATGGTATACCCTGTACAAGTCTCATCTCATTAAATCTATGCATTCATAGCATATCGTTAGATTTTGATAATTGCACCCAACTTTAGTATTTATCATTCTGTATGGATATTAAAAGTGAGACTAGTGTTTTATGACTATATACATATTAATGGTGTGTGCGTGTGCGCGCGTGCATGTGTCTGTGTTTTAGGATGTCAGCTGTAATGAGATCGATACGTTACCGTCACAGATTGGTCAGCTGGAGGCACTACGAGACCTCAACATCAGACGCAACTACCTTGTTACATTACCCCCAGGTACGGAGACAGACACACACACACGCTTCCAATAGGTATGTTTGAAGAAGAGAGGTTGACCTGCATAGCAACAGTTGCTAAACTATAAACCGTGCTCCAAAGGATGGGGTTTTGCAAAGCGCTAATTGCATCCCGTGCAAGCTGGGATTGAATTTCTC
This sequence comes from Benthosema pterotum, assembly GCA_039105355.1. NCBI lineage: Eukaryota > Metazoa > Chordata > Actinopteri > Myctophiformes > Myctophidae > Benthosema > Benthosema pterotum. Next base: position 43,585,733 of record CM076977.1, on the reverse strand, counting down.
AGTCGCCATGACTCCTTTGGTCATTAATCAGAGGCATCTCGTGTAAAACCATAATTCTGTCTCAAGATATTTCCATAAGGGTAATGTTTAATGCTGGTGTGGCTGTGTGGGTAATGCCTAAACGTCAAAATTGTACATATTGTGTCATGCTTGTTGTTCAGGAAACTCACAAATGAGAAAATCTAATGAGAATTTATCTTTGTTTTGTGTGTGCGTGCGTGCGTGTGATATCAGAGTTAGCAGACCTGCCGCTGGTGCGTCTAGATTTCTCCTGTAACAAGGTGAGCTGCATCCCAGTGTGTTACAGACGTCTGGTCCACCTGCAGAGCATCATCCTGGACAACAACCCCCTGCACAACCCACCTGCACAGGTACACACACACACATGCACACACACATCAATACACCGCGATCCAGCCTGACAAAGTGCGTCACGGGTAAAAACTGCCAAATAAAAACAGAAAATCTAAAAAAAAAACTTTTTGCATGAGTAAAATAAATAAATATATGAATGAATTCCACCAAGTTTGTGGATGTAGTTATAAGTTAAACATTAAAAATATATATATTTGTTGTGTTAACAGGTAAACTGGAGGGCAAATTATCAATTAGAAGAGAGTAAGCATTTATCAGCTTACATTTTCAGTGTTTGAATTTTGATTGATCATTATCTTTTCGTCAGCTGATCTCTTCCCAATGGACCTTGCCATAAGCCCCTCCCCAAACTGCTATGGTCCAATCACAGCTAAGCGTAACATGTGATGGATGGACAAACCTCTCCACCAATAGTTTTCCTACATGATAAAATATTGTTTTGAAAAATAAATGTCGCACACATACTGTATGTTTCCACTGCATAGGGCATGCCTTGTTGATGGATCTGGAAGAGATTTTGAAGGCCTGGTTCCAAAAGTGACACAGTACTGAATGTATAAATAGCTTTTGGAATTACATTGGAATGAATGAGCCCAGCTGGAAAGGGGCTGGGCGGAGGGCGGGGCTTAATGCAAGGTCTATTCCACTTGTCCGTTCTGTAATGTACTATCCTGTATCAGTTCTCCACACAGTATTTCCACAATTTATAGAGCTATTTAATCATTATAATAAAGTTTTCCAACGTGTCAATTGGTGGCTGTGGGCGCCACTGAGATCCAACAATTATTACTTCATGGTCTAATTCTATTAAAGGGAAGGTGTAATATTTCTGACTGATCTGTATTAAATGTCAGGTGTGCTGTTTGTTGTTTTGACAGATATGTATTAAAGGGAAGGTCCATATATTTAAGTATCTGAACATGGAGGCCAGTAAAACGACACCCGATCTCCCAGAATACGACAGACGACCTCTGAACTTTAGTTCCTGGTGAGAACAAGGTTTTTCTCTCACTCTCTCTCTCTTTCTCTGTCTCTCACTCTCTCTGTTTCTCTCTCTCTCATTATCTCTCATTCTCTCTGATCATTCTCACAGGGAGGACGCCAACCATTACGCATTTTGCGTATCTGCTACTCATATTGACCTCTGACTACGCTGCTACGATTAATCACTGCAGAATACGCAAAGAGCGCAAACCCTCTGTTTTTCCCATGTAGTAGTAGGCGTTGTTGGCGTACGCCAACTCCGTTCACCTCATGGGGCCAGTCCATCTACATAAACGTCTGTTGGATAGTGACATGAATAGTGACAGCGGAAGTTACTGAATGCATTGAAGCCTATGGGCTCGCGCGAGTACGTGGACCACGTGACCAGGCTGTTTTCTGACCCCTCGATGTCGCAACTCTTCTACTAGATGGCTCTGCCTTAGACCTTGGTTTCTAGCGACGTGATTGGTCTGCGTCCCCATCGGAAGGGAGCCTTAGCTTAGATAGCACCCAGCTAACAGTGCAGTCGCGTCGGCCGCGGCTCACGGTGATCCGTAGTGCTAATCGCCTGAGTTGTCTCCTATTAAAATATTATTTTACTATATGGCTCTGGCTCGAGCCTCCAGTGGGGTCGTTCATGTTGTCTCGTTATGGCGGCCGCAGCCTCGCGCTGCTCGGCTCCGCTCCGAGGACGAGGAGGTGCTCGAGCATGTTCTTTTCTCCTGTGTCTTTCGGTCGGTCGCACGGCGGCGGACCGCGGGAGGGAGAGGCTCGAGGAGACTAGTAGATTGGAGCGACCCGAAGTGAAGAACTAGTGAGCGTAATGAGGCGGTCGCTCCGAATTCTAACCGCGGAACAAACAACCAAACTGAGATGGGATGGATAGAATAGTGAAGACGCCATGATGACCATCCAAACTTTACCAGGGGTTTTCAACTTTTTCGATACCAGGGCCCACTATTTATTCAGTATTTGAGCCACGGACGACCATTAGAGGAGTTTTTTTTAGCCCCACAGACCCCAAAAACTAAAGATTTCTTATGCTTTTGTCCACAATAACAGACTGGATTTAGGAAACAAAACAGGCAAACCTACAGATTAAAAAGGACCATTAATGTTCAGTTCTGTAGACTTGGGCTAATTCAGATGATGAATAGGCTACTTTAACTCTTTGAAAGTGTAAACATGAAACCAAATGGACCCGCAAGGGTCCATTTGGTTTCATATTTAGACAAATATTCATTTCTGTATATCTAATCATAGTGGAGGTGGAAGGGGAAAAGAAATAGGCCTGGTGGTGGTGGTGGTGGTGGGGGGGGGGGGGGGGGGGGGGGGGGGGGTGGGGGGGGCAGTTCTTACAACAACTCCAGTCATGTTATGAATGAATGTTTTTTTTTATAAACAAGAGATGAGAGTTACAGTACAAGTCAAGTACACACTGCAAGGTTGAATGCTTTTCACCATTTATCCGCCATTTGATTACATTTTCACTCCAAAGACCTAAAATTAAAGAATTCTTTTGATTTTGTCCACAAATCCAGGATGTATTTTGCCAACAAAACCGTGTAAACTTCTTAATTAAGTGGTGCTAATTCCGATAATGAATATTTTAACTCTTGAGAGTGTCAAAATGAAACCATTTGGTTTCATTTTTACACTCTCAAGAGTTACATCTGGTTACCCAACCTTCCGTCATTTAGCCTGGAGACCACCTGGAATCATCTCAAGGACCACTGGTGGTCCCCAGACCACCTGTTGAAAACCCCTGGTATATAATATAGTAGTGTTCATGGAATGCGGTCCAACTCCAAAGGTTTTGGATGTGGGATGCCTTCCTCCTAAATGCAGGCATTTCTAAGTGACCCAAACTTTTGAACGCTAGTGTATCAGTGTCATGGATTTCAATGTTTGGGGGCACCCAACTTCTTTTGGGCTAAAATCTACTGAAACATACCTCTAAGTGAGAATGTGAAGTTAATATTGGCATACAAATGTGCCTTGCTGCAATGTGCGCTGCACTGCCGTGCTGCCGCGCTGTCGGGCCGCTGCGCGCCGCGCCCGGTAATTTGCTACTCAAAAACATTTTCAAAGGTTGGCATGTATGTCACAGGGAGGTGGGAGGGGACTTTTGTTCCTGGTGAAAATGGTCCTCTCTCTCTCTCTCTCTCTCTCTCTCTCTCTCTCTCTCTCTCTCTATCTATCTATCTATCTATCTATCTATCTATCTATCTATCTATCTATCTATCTATCTATCTATCTATCTATCTATCTATCTATCTATCTATCTATCTATCTATCTATCTATCTCTCTCTCTATCTCTCTCTCCTCCTCTCTCTCTCTCTCTCTCTCTCTCTCTCTCTCTCTCTCTCTCTCTCTCTCTCTCTCTCTCTCTCTCTCTCTCTCTCTCTCTCTCTCTCTCTCTCTCTCTCTCTCTCTCTCTCTCTCTCTCTCTCTCTCTCTCTCTCTCTATCTCTCTCACACTTTTATTGATTCCAAATTATTTGTGTTATTTTTGTGCTGACTCAGATGAACGGTAACAAAGACGGTCAAAAGTTGTGGTGTAACGGCACAAAAACAACAAAGGGGTAAATGTCAAATGACTACACATAGAACCCATTACTCTAAACGGAAACCCTGCAATACATTCCCATACTCTATTAACAATGAATTAATAAACACAATAACACACAGGAATAGAGCTTCCTGTGTCCCCAGGTGGGTGGGTGGGTGGGTGGTAGGGGGGGTCTAGCTGTCTTGGACCATACAGTATTAACCCCTGCTCTCTCGTTCTCTTTCAGTACTGAGGACATGTACCTCGGTCGTCCCTATGGAGCGCTAGACTCTGGCTTTAACAGTGTAGACAGCGGACACAAGCGATGGTCTGGGAATGAGGTGAGAGAAAGACACACACACTAGGGTGTAACAATATAGTAATGTATCCAAATTTTAATTTAAAAAATTGAAGTAGATCGTTCTGCTAAACAGAAAGTATTGTACTTTGTTTCATAACGATTTGCAATGTTAAGATATTGAATCACTAACAATACTAGTATAACAATACGTAATAAGTATTTGTGCATTGTACTTAGCCATTTTTAAAAGAAAAACGCATAGTGTTGCAAATACAATGTCCATCTGTATGCCAGATCACTGTTTTTGCTTATTCATATCCATTATAATACATTTTTCCTTAAAACCTGCACTATACACATGTTTCACATATATTTAAGGTATTTGCTAAATCGTTACTGTATCGCTTTTAAATCATTGTATCGCGATAATGAACCTATATCGTCCATGTATTGTATCGTATTGTCAACCATGTACGGGAATATGTTTTGTTTCGCTGTTTAAAATGCTTCGTTACACCTCTAATACACACACACACACACACACACACACACACACACACACACACACACACACACACCACACACACACACACACACACACACACACACACACACACACACACACCACACACATACACATCATTCAGTATTCATTCTAAACCAGTGGTTACCAAACTTTTTAGCCTGTGACCCAAACCGTGTGTGTGTGTGTATGTTTGTTTTCAGCCGACAGAGGAGTTGAGTGATCTTCCGGTGCGTGTGTCAGAGCTGAGCCGAGAGCAGAGACAACACCAACGCAGAGAACCAGGAGGTCTGTCCCTGCAGGCTAATGGAACATGTGAGACAATATGATAACTGTATCTGACTCCCAAGACGTTCACATGTGCATGAAACAGAAGAATGCAGAGTCCAGTGTGTCTCCCGTGCATCTGTGCATGTTTACAGAAAGTACAATTGGCCTATAGTGACGCCATTAGAAAGATACTCAAAAGGCCTAGCCTGTGCGTTTTAAGTGAAATGCATGTGGCTGCAAAAGTCCTCACTTTTTAAAGCTGTTCTTCAGAACTTAAATTTATTAACCTTGCGTGTTTCTTGCCTCCCTCAATGGTTTAACGTTACCTTTGAAGAGCCACTGCCCCGACCGCTGAGTTATTCGCCATGGAAATCCACTTTAAAACGGTATAATCGCTTGTTGTAGTGTTTAAAAATAACAAACGGTGGCCATTGCAATAAGAGACTGGTCGGGCCATCGCACAGCTTTCTGCAACAGTAGCATCTCCATTGTAAATGATAGGAACTCAAATTCCCAGAAGCCTTTGCGTGCACACCGTGCGATAGACCTTTCATACGGTAACATCCTCAACACGCCCCCAATATCCATTTCTGTATGGTCGATCGCCCGTATGACGTAGAGCGGATTCCAAAACGTTGCAAAAACATCTCAGTCAACTTAACCACAAGGAAAGTGTGTCGCAATCAACTTGGGCAACTCATTAATCACAAGGAACCTGCTAATTATGTTTAACTCACAAGAAACACTTTCCTGTGGTTTTATGTGTGTAACATGTTTTTACAAAGTCACACCTCTAAGCATTATATTATGGGCATTGTAGGAATTCAGCATTCCAGTCAAACATACAGGCTTTGTCTGGCCATACTGTAGGTTGCAAATTTGGTTCCATTTGTACACTCTGATCCATGACTCGGTGATAATGTGATGTATTGATTGTGTCCTCAGCGGACACAGACCAGGAGCAGATAGACTTCATAGACAGCTGTGATAATGTGATGTATTGATTGTGTCCTCAGCGGACACAGACCAGGAACAGATAGACTTCATAGACAGCTGTGATAATGTGATGTATTGATTGTGTCCTCAGCGGACACAGACCAGGAGCAGATAGACTTCATAGACAGCTGTGCTGCAGAGGACGAGGACGAGGATGGACGCAGAGGAGGAAGAGCCAGCGTCAGCCTCAGCTCTCAGTTCATGGCATATATAGAGAGACGGATTACTAGAGAGGTATACACACACACACACACACACACACACACACACACACACACACACACACACACACACACACACACACACACACACACACACACACACAAACAAACTCCAATATCTCCAAATATCTGCTCATGTTCCTAATGGTTTCAAAGGAAAGTAAAGTTCCCAATGGAGTAGTTTCACAGAATATAGACTAAGTTTGTCTGTGTGTCTGTTTGTGTGTATGTGTGTGTCTATCCCCAGGGTTCCCCAGTTAAAACCAATTCCAGAGACTCCAGAGCAGAGGATGCAAGGAGACACAACAGGTACACACACCTGGATCTGTACAAGAAGCACCCTTGTAATAGATCCAAACACTGATCAGAAGAAGGTTACATTATGATCAAACTACATATCATACAACTGGATCATGAACGTGGTTTATATATTAACACATGGAACAAGATAACACAATTGAGTTTTTCTATTGCATACAGAAATGTTTTTGTTATGGGTCTTTTTCAATACCCAATGTAAAATTAGTTTAAGACAAATAACAACCATAATTCAGTACCTTGTTTGTTTAAAGGGGTGTGCAAGACTGGACCAGCGAAGGAATGTACTACATTGTTGTGTCCAATGTGTCTGACACACTATCACTAAACACGGGTGACATTCACCCAAAACCTTTCTGGAGAAATAAAACTAGGGGTTTTAGCATCAAGAAGCTACTGAAAGACCCGCCCACCTCAGACAACAGCAACATTATGAAACTTGCCAAAATATAATTGTCCAAGTGAAAATCATTCATGTTCACTGTTCTAGTGTTAAGGCAAATCAAGGTTCAAGGTTTTTTATTTGTCACTCCAGTGTATGTCAGGACATATACAGGGATGAAATAGCGTTTCCATTTTCCACAGTGCAATAAGACAAGACAGTGCAATAATACAATAGTCAAGACAATAGACAGTGCAATAAGACAAAGCCGAGACAATATATAGACGAGACAAACAATAGTCAGCAGACCAGTAAAGTGCAAACTGTACACCTAACTTGAGGTGAAGGTGCTAAGCTAAATACAGCCAGTAACATGATTCAAAGATGATCTTTATATCTAATCAACGTGTACATTGTATGACATGAGTGTAATAGCCTATCATTTAACTTCCTCATAACATATTAACCTCCTGTATGTCTGTCTGTCTCAGGAGTGTGGTTGATGGTGTAACAGCGCCCTCTATCGCTCACAATCAGGTACCCCACTCTGTCTGTTGGCCGTGGGTCACACCAGCAGATCCAAAGCTACAGTCTGCCATTCATTGCCATTAGACGGCTGTAGTTGGTGCAAAAGCTATAACAGCACCTTGTAGCCTTGCATCTGCCGGAGTGAACACGGCGTGTCTGCTACTAATGAAGGATTACTGTTTTATTGTAGATTATTTTATTGATTACTCCCTCTTCCAAATAAAGGAAGAAACAAGTCACATTTTCACAAGTATTCTGATTAATTAGTGAAGCCCTAATTGTAACCTGTTATCATGTGAAATTAACTATTTTAGAATGTTACTTTCCTTCTAACAAGAAAAAATATAAAATGTGTGTATATACACATTTGGGTAATATTAAATATTACCCAAACGCATCCTTGCGGCTCTCACACACCTGTCTGTCTGTCAGAGAGGAGGAGTGGAGCGAGTCCGACGGGAGGCTCAGCTCGCTGCTCTGAGGTACGAAGAGGAGAGACACAAAGCACGACCTCTACAGAGAGACTCTTTGAAGGTAAAACATTACTTAATGAACATGTTGGTACTTAATTATTAATTAATTAAACAGAAACGTTCTAATTGGGGGTGTCACAGCTCAATGTTTACAGTGCCCGTCTGGGGAGTAGGAGTCTCCATTTGGCCCAGGCAGTGTTGTTTTTGTCGACTAAGACTAAGACTAAAGACTAAGTCGACTAAGGTTTTTGATATTTAGTCGACTAAGACTAGACTAACAAAAATTAATTTCAAAAGACTAATTGGGACTAAAAGATGTGTTTTCAAAAGACTAAGACTAAGACGAAGACTAAATCATAACCTAAGACTAATGGAAATAGGAAACATTTTTAACTTATTTTTTTTTGTTCTTTTTAAGTATGTGAACATATCTGCAGTATAGATTGCATACGTTTTCAGGAAAGGGACTTATTACTAATGCAGTAATTTTATACAAAGAAATAAAACGAGACATCTTTCATACTAAAAACTATAAATCTGTATAACATATATAAACCTACAATGCATGTGTATGTAAGACTAAACTACTAAGACTAAAACTGAAAGACTAAGACTAAAAAAGACTAAGACTAAATCAATGTTGATATTTCGTCGACTAGACTAAGACTAAAAAATCAATTTCAGAAGACTAAATGGGACTAAAAGACTAAGTGTGTGTTACTCAAAAGACTAAGACTAAGACTAAGTCAAAATATTCTCAAACAAACAACACTGGGCCCAGGTTTGAATATAGTCTAGGAATGTCCTTAACTTTTCCCCTGCTTTCTATGATTCAATCCTGCTTAGGCTGTAGCTAATCTATACCTCAATCTACTATGTACAAATGGGTTTGTAAATAACCATTTGTTATATGTGTCACAGCGCTAACATTCTGTTTACCTTCTATCTCTTGTTGTTCGTCACTCTCCTCGTCCCCTGTGTCGATGTGATTTATAAATCCGACTCCATTAAAAACACCATTTTCCCTAGCACTTTATCTCAAAAGCATCCATTGCTGTGTAGGGATGACGCGATCCGATATGGACATCGGATATCTGCACGATATGAGCCAAAAAAACGTGATCGGATCGGACTACGGCGAAATCTGCTGATTAAAGGCTACGATTAATTCGCTCCATTCCAGTAATCCACTCCTGCTTTTTGTTTGTTCTATCCAGCATGCATTGCAGCACAAGGCAGGGCCATCTATTAGGAGAATTGCGACATTGAGGGGAACAGAAAAACAGCCTGGTCATGTGATCCGGTTGTCCCAAGTCTGTGTAGAATAGCCGCCATTGGACTGGCCCTATGAAGTTGAACGGAGTTTGTGCAACAGGCTCTGCGTTATTGTTTTGCTAGCACTAGCGTTTGCTTGTGATGCGTAGCTCTCCTCGCACTTCAATGTTTTCTTTTCTTTCTCTGTTTTTGTCTCCAGGCGCCCCAAAACTCTCTTCAAAAGACCATAGTTTGGTCAATTAGACCTCCCCAATTAGGGCTTGTCTAATAGGCACGTTAGAAGAGGAAAGCTTGACCAGGATAGCAACAGTTTCTAAAGTATTTAGATTGTCATTGGAGAGTGGATAAACCCCACCCCAAAGGGTGCAGTTTTGAGAAGGGGTCATTCTGTACCATTTCTTACGATTCAATGCTACATGATCACCAAATATCAAGGTTTCCTTTGATGAATCAATCAAATCTTCACCAAATGAATGTAATGGTTTGTCTCTCTGTGTTCCAGCATAAAGCAGTTCAGAGCCCCAGTAAATCCAGTCCTACAGACAGTGAGGTAGGTGATGGACTGTGTATGCTGCTGTCGTGTGTCTGCGTGTGTGTAAACTGTCATGTATTCCTGTAGAACTGTGTGTTTTTATGGAAATGTTTGTCATGTTACGTTTTGTTTGTGCTTTTTTTCTGTCTGTGTGCGTCTGTGTGTCTCTGTATGTGCGTGCGCGGCCTGTTCAGAGTGTGTATCCCTCCAGACGCTCTACCCACACAGACGACTCTGCTCTCTTTATGGTAAGAGCTTTAATTAATGGCCATCCGAGAATTTAACCAACACACCTCCAAAAAGGATGCACTTCATATAATAACTGATACTGCCACATACACAGAAACCTCGTGAATTAAGGCTGTCAGCAAATATTCCAGGGTCAGATACATTAAATGTGTGAGGAATGATTATAATGCCGATAATAATTCGTGTCTGTAATTGTGCTCTGTGTCTCTGCAAAATAAATCCAGTATTAATCAGTATCTGTAATTGTTTTCTGTATATCTGCAAAATAATCCGTGTCAAATTTTGCATGTGTAGAAAACAGTTTCGCAGGTATAGAAAACAATCTTGTAGTGGTGAGGTTTGTATTTGCTGCTTTGTATCACTGCAAAGTTTCACAGGTGTAGAAAACAATTTTGCAGTGTTGAAATTTGTATTTGCAGCTTTGAATCACTGCAAAATCGTTTTGCACCTCTGCAAAATAAATCTGCAACTCTGCAAAACAATCCGTGTAAGTTTTCGGTCTGCGCAACAACGACTGCGGCGACATCTGCTGTTCAAGTACAACACCACACATCTACAGTTTGAAAAAACACAATTCAAAATTGTACAGGTTTTTGGCAGTGTCTTCACTTCACCGCGGAGAGCCAATCAGCAGTTGGCTTACTCAGCAGTGCACCATTTTGATTGGTTGGCCAAAGGAAGCATCTCGCCAATCCCAGTCATTCATAATACATGAATATGAGATCCCATTGTTGGGAAGTACAGAGGTCTAATGGCGGCTGTTCTATAGCCCAGCACAGCTTTAGTGATCTTAAATCCCTTTATTTTAGATCGTTTTGTGTAATAGTAATGCATAAACATTGCAGAGACTTTAGACGTTTCTGTACAATGGTTTAAAACTGCACAAGGTTATGCTTAAAGTATCTTATTTAAACAGGGACAAACTCCGACTGCAGTTTCTGCCCCTCAATGTCGCCCCTCCACCCTCTGACAGCTGTGTGATTGCTGCGCTAGCACAGCATTAGCATAACTATCAGCAGTTCTGACAACAAAAGAAGAACATTTGGGGAAAACTCCGCTATTTATATACTATCGTTATGACAGATACCATTAGTCTGTTGGCTTGTGTATAATCTAAATATCAGATAAACGTGCATTAGTGACAATATATTTATAACCAGTGTTATTTTAGCAATTCTATTAAAGCTAGCAAATATAAGACTTCCGGTGCTGATCACTTCAAAATAAGACTACCCTTTATAGTATTGAAAAGCGATCATTTCTAAATGAATAGTTGGGAGCCAAATGGGCCCTCATGGATGTGTAGCTCTGATTAACAATGGGGCTAAAAAGCTCAACAAGCCTACTGAATAGTAGTCTATTATTCATCAATTTAGATCATTTTATGTTCTTGATAACGTTTTTATCTAAGTATTTTACACTGAAATATAACACCTATCTTGACACCTCCAATCTACAGGACCAAAACAGGTTTTGACCCATTTGATAATAAAGGCTAATGAATGCTGAATGTTCGTTTAAGTGTGCAAATGGATTGCTTTTCAATACTATAAAGGGTAGTCTTATTTTGAAGTGATCCGCACCGGAAGTCTTATATTTGTTAGCTTTAATAGAATTGCTAAAATAACACTGGTTATAAATATATTGTCACTAATGCACGTTTATCTGATATTTAGATTATACACAAGCCAACAGACTAATGGTATCTGTCAAAACGATAGTATATAAATAGCGGAGTTTTCCCCAAATGTTCTTCTTTTGTTGTCAGAACTGCTGATAGTTATGCTAATGCTGTGCTAGCACAGCAATCACACAGCTGTCAGAGGGTGGAGGGGCGACATTGAGGGGCAGAAACTGCAGTCGGAGTTTGTCCCTGTTTAAATAAGATACTTTAAGCATACCCTTGTGCAGTTTTAAACCATTGTACAGAAACGTCTAAAGTCTCTGCAATGTTTATGCATTACTATTACACAAAACGATCTAAAATAAAGGGATTTAAGATCACTAAAGCTGTGCTGGGCTATAGAACAGCCGCCATTAGACCTCTGTACTTCCCAACAATGGGATCTCATATTCATGTATTATGAATGACTGGGATTGGCGAGACTGCTTCCTTTGGCCAACCAATCAAAATGGTGCACTGCTGAGTAAGCCAACTGCTGATTGGCTCTCCGCGGTGAAGTGAAGACACTGCCAAAAACCTGTACAATTTTGAATTGTGTTTTTTCAAACTGTAGATGTGTGGTGTTGTACTTGAACAGCAGATGTCGCCGCAGTCGTTGCGCAGACCGAAAACTTACACGGATTGTTTTGCAGAGTTGCAGATTTATTTTGCAGAGGTGCAAAACGATTTTGCAGTGATTCAAAGCTGCAAATACAAATTTCAACACTGCAAAATTGTTTTCTACACCTGTGAAACTTTGCAGTGATACAAAGCAGCAAATACAAACCTCACCACTACAAGATTGTTTTCTATACCTGCGAAACTGTTTTCTACACATGCAAAATTTGACACGGATTATTTTGCAGATATACAGAAAACAATTACAGATACTGATTAATACTGGATTTATTTTGCAGAGACACAGAGCACAATTACAGACACGAATTATTATCGGCATTATAATCATTCCATACAGATACAGTAAATGTGTGAGGAATGTGAAACTTGAAAGGTTCAAGTTAAAATAATAATCTGCCTTACAAGTTTCAGTGAGAAGCTGTTTGCACAGCAAGCATTAGCCCATACTTTTCCTTCTGCAGACAGACTGTTGGGCTGACTGGTATGTGCACAATGGAATCACTTTATTCTATATTAATGGTTTTGTGACATACATGTAGATCTTTCTTTTAGGTTTTATGATCTCAATTACGGCCAGAAAACCCGGACTCTGACCATTCAGTGGAGTTTCTGTGGTCTGGAGTTTTCTGTGGGGTCTGGAAGGCTTTTGAGCTGCAATGAAAACAGGCAAAACAGTGGAAACAGCGAATGTGTCACATTCAGCAGGAAAATCAGAGCCAGAAAGCCCCCAGGCCACAGAAAATTATTGAATGTGAATTATCCATTTGATAATGATGGCAGAAATCACAACCAGATTGGAACATATATGATTTTTTTTTAATTTAAACTACTACATTTAAAAAAGTCTGCCTCTATTGACCATATTCACCCTGCTGGGTGGCATTTAAATATCCCTCAATCACATGACATGGATCAGAGTGATGCGTGCCCATTCTCTCTTAACAAAAACAAAACATTTACATTACTTAACCTTACTTAAGTGGTTAAGTCCTACTTTAAACTTGCCGATGGATCGGTGTCAACATCACCTCTCCTCAGCTCTCACTTAACCATCTGCATTGTAGGTTCAATACATTCTTTTAAAGGTCTAATCTCTTCTTAATCTGTTCTTGTCTTTACTTGTTGCTTTCTTTTCTCTATACCCACCCCACCCAGTCTGTTGGAGGGTGTGCTGCTCCTTCTCCTCCTTCAGACAGCCCCTCCTCCTGTCTGCTGCAGGTACTGCACCCTGTGTGCTTTGACTGCTCTCTGTTCTGCCTGTCTCTCTGTCTGAGTCTCTGCCTTTCTCTCTGTCTCAGTCACTGCCTGTCTTTGTGTCTCTGCCTGTCTGGTTCTGCCTGTCTATCTGAATCCCAGTGCACAGTAATGCTACACGTTGCACCCTAACCCTCGGCCAAAGGTCCGCATTTGGCCCCTGGGCCGCATAACGCCCAGGTATGATGCAGATAGAAATTGCAATCGGTCGCATGCAAGTAATTTCCTGTGGTCTAAAGGGGGTTTTATTCTCTGAATTCTCTGTCAGCCTGTCTCTGGGGGGTTCCATTGGATGTGCGGAATACAGCCGATGTCTGTTGGGTTGTTGTTTTTTTCATAGTTACTTGTCTTGTACCAAAGTAAAGTGTGATACAAAGTATGGTGGTATCCATGGTAACCACAGTGTGTTTGTATCTAGGGACCTCCTCCGGGTTTTTGGGGAAAGGTCCTGCCCACTGAAGACTAAAGGCCTATTCATAGTCCAGTTTTAGGTGATGGCAAAACAGTGGCTAGTAAACACAGAGATGTGCTGTGTGAGCGTGATTGGTGTGATCACCACCACATGACGTCATGTTTCTAAAGGTCTGGAATATTTAATAAAAGCAAAGGTTAAGGACTCAATTCTTCCACCTGGTTGGTAGTGTGCAGAACAGCAGGAAAGCATATTGCTAAAACAATTTTATTTACACATGTGTTTAGAAAAAGGCCCTACTTTGAGGATTTCTTTCACATGGTTTTACAAAACTACACAATTTGACTTGGAGATACGAACATTTTCTGTTGTGAGATTACATTTTTGCGTGGAACAGTGGATCAGTGGGCAGCAGTGATGGGCTCTGTAGACAAGGGAATTAGAATAGCTTAGGGAATTTGCATATTGATGCAATTCTTGGCTAGGCAAAAAAGAATGTTTGTCTAAAACAAGATTTGTGTATCTTCATGTTGTGTGTCTTCAGGGTGAAGACAGAACAACGGCCTTGTCTCCTACAGGTAACATTACACTCACACCATGTCCTGCTCACTTCATCTAATGCTTATTCTCTATATCAGGGGTTTTCAACAAACCAAATGGACCTTTATGGGTCTATTTGGTTTCATTTTACACTCTCAAGAGTTAAATTATATTTCAAATTCTGAATTACTTAATTGTCAAGAATCTACACATTTATAAAGTGTAGAATAATTGTTATTTAACTAAATCTGTGTAATTTTAGTTATGTAACCTGCCAATTGTGGACACAAACTTGAAAGTCCTTAGTTTTGGGTCCGAGAGAATAAAATCAACATCAAATGGTGGTCCGTGGCTAAAATGCAGAATAAATAGTTGGCCCTGGTATGAAAAGGTTGAAAACCCCTGCTCTGTATAAATAAGCTCTAATCAAGGTTTAAGCTGGTCATTATTGTTATGTCTTCTTTACTGCTATTGGTTCCTTGGGCTTTGTAGCAACATTATTCTCAGTTTGTCTCACATAGAACCCTCTTCTTCTCTCTTTCCAGCCAACCAATCCACATCATACCCCGCCTCTGGGGGTGTGGCCTCTTGCCGGGGAGCCAATCAGAGACCAGAGAGCTATCTGTATCGCCTCAATCAGAAAGAGGACCAAAGGAGAGGTAAGATGAGTTTTATATCCTACCAGGACCTCTAGCACTGCTGGTTTTATATCATACCAGGACATGTTGAAGTATGTATAAATCACTTTAGGGCTGCAAATATTGGCCAGAAATGACTTTGAACGAATATCGAATGGTTCAAAATGCGAATGCTCCTCTACTTGCCGTGGTTGGTGCTGAGTGAGTCTGAAGAAATGTCCTCTCTTGCCAGATCAATTGAATGATTCATAATTATCTTAATAGCATACAAGCCTGGAGGGACTTATTATGAGAAGACGCTCCGCTCCAATAAATCTGTGCAGCGCCTTGTACAAAGCACAGTTATAGGCATGGAACAGGAAATAATCCAAAGCGATGCATTTATTTTTGGTTTCAAATTAAGTTGGGGTATAAATATCCTGCATATCAGTGTCCCCAACACCTCAGGACATTGTGGTGGTCCATAAAGAAATGACTAGGACTGGTTATATCAGTGGTGATTGATGCTCAGAGCATTATTAAGTATAAAATAATAATAGGAATAAAATAATTTTAGGAATCCCATGTTATTGGTGCTTTAACCTGTCCTTTAATATAGGTTAATGTGTACTGTTGCATATGCTTTTATGGTTTGAATCTACTGTTCTTATGCTGTTTTATTTCTTTTCATCTTGTTTTTAACGCTGTGAGCACTTTGATATTTGCAAGAATGTAAAGTGCTTTATAAATGAAGTAGATTAAAAGAAGGAGTCAGGGCTGACATGCCGTAAGCACTTCTGTGTTTTAGACCTGTAAAAGGGCAGTGGCTATATCCCTTTTTATATGTGCTATATGTGCATGTCACTGTAGTCTGTATACTAGCAAGCATGCTGGCGTTGTGTGGTAAATATAACTAATCTACAAGCTCACCACGCATTGCATGGACGACACATTTTAACTTTTAACTGCTCTCGTTTCCATACGGCACCGTCGTGTGGTAAAACTAGACTGATCCGTACTATAATTAAGGAAATGTCTGAATGAGTGAATGTCTGTCTGAAACCGGCATAAATCCTCATTGACTGCACCAAGCAGTCTGAGTTTTCACATAGTCTTTGACCATAATATTAGGAAGAGACAGAAATTAATAATGCATTTATTGGTGCATTAAATTTTCCACTTAATATTACCAAAAGCAATTCCCTTTTCACCCATAGGGAGCAATGCAAACAGCCAAACGTTCATGTGCGTGTGTGTGCGCGCGTACACACACACACACACACACACACACACACACACACACACACACACACACACACACACACACACACACACACACACACACACACACACACACAAAGTTAGTTTACATGTTGGGGACTGTCAGTAAATTATTACATCACGATACCCACAGTACATATTTTGGTGTTCATTATATTGAAAAGGATACGGTCCTAGTATATCTAAATGATTCATTTATTTTTGGGGTGTTTGATAGTTTGTGCAGCCCTAAGTCACTCCTAACCTGCTGCTGTTCTCTTCCAGTGGAGAGCCAGCCAGAGGAACCTAAACCTCCTCCACCTGTCCTGGGAGGGGAAGAGGCAGAACTTGTGGAGGAACTCCGCAAGGTAAAGTCACCTCATTAGCATTCCTAAAATAACCAATAACAACGAATTGAAATGGAACATGTACGTTAACCTAGTCTGTATCTGTTTTGTAGAACATTGAGGCGCGTCTCAAAGTGTCGTTGCCTAGTGACTTGGGAGCGGCTCTGACGGACGGGGTGGTGCTGTGTCATCTGGCCAATCACGTGAGGCCGCGCTCCGTTCCCAGCATCCACGTTCCCTCCCCCGCTGTGGTGAGTGCAGACACCGGGAATTCTGGGATATGTAGGAGGGAGGGTGATCGTGGACGCGTGTCTCAGTAGCAGTGTTGCATAGTAACAAATTACATATTACACATTACCGTAATATCACCTTTTCAAGCAAAAGTAGTCACAATATTATGGGTAACGTAAATTGTTACTCTGCCAAAACACACCTTGTTACTTAACAAGGTGTGCCATAAACAAGTTTGGAGCTTGTTGTTGCATGAAAATAGAGCAGATTTATAAGCCATTAGCAGAGATGTGCAGTAGTTTGTAGCATTCTGCACACATGACGTACAACTCTACAAGTTGTCGGTGAACAGTGTGTTGTACATCTGTATTCTTTTGTGGGTGTGAGGGGGGAACTTGGAAAAGTAATATGTAACATTAACCTTTGATTCAAGTATTCAAGTGATATACTATTACCTTTTCCAAGGGGTTGTAAGTGAAGTAATTACTCCTAAATAATATTGTCCCAACACTGCTCAGTAGATATACAACCATTATTGACTGCAGGCAACAACACTCCTACATTTAAGCAGTTAAATGACTTTTAGTGAGAGAAAGATGTAACCTAACCCAACTGGTTACCATACCTGTCGCCTGCAGCCCAAACTGACCATGGCCAAATGTCGACGGAATGTTGAGAACTTCCTGGAAGCCTGTCGAAGGATTGGAGTACCTCAGGTAAGACAGACTGCAGAGAGACGCAGGCAGAAACTGCCTGTCTCTGATACACTGTCTCACTCCTAGCTGTCCTACTGCCTATCTCTGATACACTGTCTCACTCCTAGCTGTCCTACTGCCTATCTCTGATACACTGTCTCACTCCTAGCTGTCCTACTGCCTATCTCTGACACACTGTCTCACTCCTACCTGTCCTACTGCCTGTCTGCTACACTGTCTCACTCCTAGCTGTCCTATCTGTGTTACACTGTCTCACTCCTAGCTGGCCTAATGTCTGTCTCTGATACACTGTCTCACTCCTAGCTGTCCTACTGTCTGTCTCTGATACACTGTCTCACTCCTAGCTGTCCTACTGTCTGTCTCTGATACACTGTCTCACTCCTAGCTGTCCTACTGTCTCTCTCTGCTACACTGTCTCACTCCTAGCTGTCTTACTGTCTCTCTCTGCTACACTGTCTCACTCCTAGCTGTCCTATTGTCTCTCTCTGCTACACTGTCTCACTCCTAGCTGTCAAACTGTCTGTCTCTGAATAAGAGACAGCTGTCCAATGTCACTTCAACTAACACGTCTCTCTTCCTCCCTCCCTCTCTGTCTGTCTAACTGTTGTATCTACCATCTTTTTTTCTTAATGAAACCCGTTTTGTTGAAACATTTTTACACACACACACACACACACACACACACACACACACACACACACACACACACACACACACACACACACACACACACACACACACACACACACACACACACACAGGAGCATCTCTGTACAGTGGATGAGATTGTAGAGGGGAAAGGAGGAGTGGTTTATAGGACACTCTGTGTTCTACTCTCCTTGGCCCCGCCCTGCATTGGCCCCTCCCCTCCCACCCAATTGGCTGGCTTTGCCTTGTTCTACCTGTCAATCATGTCGGTGCTGTGCGTGATCTACTGCCACCTGGCGCCGCCGCCAGAGTGAATTGGACACAATGACCACAACGTGGCTGACCGGCAAAATCCATTTGTTTTACCCAAAACGCAAATAGTCTCTGTGCACAGCAGCCATGTTTGAAATAAACTGGGCTCTTCCTAAACGACATCACTGTTGGAGTTATCAGCGATACTATTGATGGGAATTATTTATTGATAATTTGTTATTATAACTTTACCAATTGATTAGCTGATTAGTTTGTAAAGCTGTCAATATCTAACATAAAAACAGAGAGCATTGAGTGGGCAGGGGTCCAGGAAAGGGCATGTGTGTGGCGTGTTTCTCCCTTGTGCCATCCCATGTCATTAAACAGAAAGCTATGAGATACGTTGTCATATTAAACTAAGGCGGCTGATGACAGACGGCACATTAAAAGTGTAATTATATAATAATTATAAATAATAGGGGGAGTATCATTACTTGTCAAATGTTTATCTCGAAGGATGAGTGGCACTTATTGCCTCGCAACATAAGCTCTTATAATTTATATTGGACCCCAACATAAGCTCTTAAATATTGGTCCCACACAAACCCATTTGAAGGAAGTAAGGAAGAGACTTTCTTTCCGACAGGGCTGTTGGGCCACAGAGCGTATTAATTAGTTAAAGCACAAGTACCGCACAAGTCGGCACCACTCTAAAGCCGTTTCAATCCAGTGTGAAAGTGTTAGACTGACCAAAAAAGTCTTCCTCACTTCTGTTTTCCCTTTGCCTTAAAGCGAACCTGCTAATTGATCAATTTTGATCAGTAACCAGCAGCTGCTTGCTGCTGTGCTGGACACACCAGACACCAGCTGTCCTCCGTTTGTTAGTAGAGTAGACTAGAGAGCCCGGTAGTAACAAACAAATTGCGTTGGAAGTAAAATTAGATGAAAGTCAATGGGCTTTGGAACCAGTGGTTTGGAACCAAGGCCATAGGTGGCTTGATGCCACAATTTGCGGTGTTTCGCCCAGGTGGTGGATGTGTTTTTTACGTTTCTCTGAGGTTAGGTAGTGGGTTTAGGCATATAACCCAAGGCCACCTGGGCCTTAAACACTAGAGAAAGAAGAAGTCCTCAATACTTTGACCCGAGTGCCAAGCAGAGAGGCATTGGATGCCAATTTTATATAGGATTGGCAGTTCTCTGTTGTTGTTTTTTTTTCCTACGATATTTGCTAATGCATTGTTGGCTGCGGGAGTACAGCATTGACAAACTGATCTAATGAAATAAAAAATAGTGACATCATCTCCAGACTCCTCCAGCCAGCTATTTAAAGTGCTTATTTGTTAATTGTGAGGAGTAATTTCTCTCAAGTTCTCCTCGTTGTTTATTTGGCTCATTGTGAATATCCCATATAGTAGCTTTCTGTAGTGCAGGGGTGGCCAACCGGTCGCAGACTAAGAGCCACGTTTTTCACTGTGTTACTGCAAAGAGCCACATCAAACGGTCACAATTGTTATAAAATCGCTGCAATGGCCGTCACGGCCGTCACGGTCGCAAATAGATTTCCCCTCTCCTGCCATAAGACATGTGCGTTTGTGACATATATTTAGAAACAAGGTTTACAATCCAAAAAAGTATTTGACAAGTCAAAAAACATACACACCAGCTCCACGGTGGACTAGGAATCAGTCCTTGGTTGAGTGGCTGGGCACCACTGTAAATTCTGAATAAATGGTGGGCCCTGGTATAAAAAGTTTGAAAACCACTGGTATAGGGAATGCATGAGTGCGCCAGGCCGAGCGTTTTTGACGGTTCCATGTGGAAGCCCCTTAAGAGCCGCATGTAACCAGCTGAAGAGCCGCATGTGGCTCGCGAGCCACAGGTTGGCCACCCCTTCTGTAGTGCTTTTATAGCCTGACCCCGTCTTTGTCGCCGCTTGCAGCTATATTTCCAGTTGAATTCCCATTTGTACAGAAAACCACATTTTCTTTTTTTTACCCTTCCCCCTAGCCAGCACCTTTTCTCAATTTGCACATGGGATAGTTCCTAAACTAACTGGGCAAACAGCATGGTCAACCCTATTGACTCGGAACGGAAGACCCCATGACCTTTTCTCTAGCGCCACCTAAAGGCCAAAATGTAACACCACCATCCCGTGACGAATAGGACATACTGTACATAATCAGTCCTTAGTTATTTTATTTTCTGTTGCCATCATGGTGATTATCATTATTTTTTTTTTCGTCCACCCATTGACATGACCCTCTTTTCTGTTCAACCCCCCCAACCTCGTCTGCCTTTCTTTTTGTGCGTCTGTCTGTCTGTCCGTCTGTCCGTCTGTCCGTCTGTGTGTGTGCGTAGACTCAGTTGTGTCTTCCTGTGTGTATCCTGGAGGAGCGAGGGCTCCCCCAGGTGGCGGGAACAGTGCGCGCTCTTCTGGAGCTGGCCCCGCCCAAACACACCGCCACCTCCGCCACCAGCAGCGTCTCCACGGCAACCACCGCCCCCCTCGCCTTGTAGACCCCCCCTCCCCCCACCAACACCACACTACGGGACGTTGCCATGACTACAACAACCTACCGACATCCCAGAAAGACAAAACGACATGACCAGATCTTGTCTCCTCCATCATCGCATCGACAGGAAGTGATCAAACTTTTCGAAGTGCTTTTCACTTATTTTTTTTTAAAGATTTTTTTCTTTCTTCTTACAAAAGAACATTTTATGATGTCAAATAGACCACAGGCAGACAGTAACTTCCTCTTTTTCTTCTGTCCACTGGGTTTTTATTATTTTATATTTTGTACAGAAAGCGTATTGCTGGGCACGAAAATAAGAAATCATCAGTATGACGTTCTAATGATGAATCGTGTATTGTTGTTGTAACAAGATGCTTTTCATGCTATACTACGAATAAAAAGCACCTTGCCACGCGACTTGTCTGGATAATAGATCTCTGAAATCTTTGTTAGCAGTGGTGGGCCCTTTGCTGCAAAAAGGCATGTTTTGAAAAAAATAATACCACCCAACAGTGTGGAAACAGCGTTGGTTTGTTTTTAACACCCAGAACGCCAGGACTGCCGCATCCCCCCGTGCAACACTTGCGTCACCAATAGAACGTTCCGGTTGTTAGACACATTGCTCTCGGTCGTCCCGTTGGGATCGATTGGGATCCATTCAAAACAAAACATTTCCACGCAGTTTTCTCAATATAATCGATTATTTTATGAAAAGAAAACATTTTGACTGCACCATCACAGGCAATATACTATCACTTTTGAAGAACGCTAAGATATGTGTTATTGTTGGAGCTGTTTTTTTCTCCCCCTTCTTCCCCTACATCTGGGGAATCGCTGGCTGACATGGGAGTCTGTGATGGCGCTTATGGACCCATAGAGCAACATTGTGTTTTTCATGATATGACAAGCTTGGATACATAAAGAAGATGGTAGAAGATAAATTATCTATTGTTGAGAATACTTCAGTGTTGAAGTATTTCTCATACAACTAAATGGTATATTTTGGTATGTTACAACATGGCAAAAGTTATAACAAAGTTATATTTATTTCTACAGGCCCGGTGTTGAGTTGTTTGGTCACACAATGCCCGGGATGCATCCCTAGTTAAAAAAAAATCCTATAGGATTTTGGAACAAATCCAACAACATCGGATTAGAATGCTATCAGATTTTCCCCCCAAAATTCTAGGAATCCTAAAAGATTTTTAGGAAAATGCTATTGGATCCCTTTCTTAATCCTAAGCGGCACAAATTTGCTGTTTTTGAGAACCACTGTTCTGAACATGCTCTAAATTGTCTGCAAAATTGTGTCTCAAATCTCAAATGGCACAGATTATTTAACGGTTTAATTGGTTAAAAATAATACTTTTCACGATTCACGTTATAACATACGTACTGATCTTTTTTTTTTAATAGTGGCAGCAATACGCTTCGGTAATTTTTGCACCATATTAATATGATATAGATTATTATTGTTATTATTATTATTATTATTTTCATTGTTGCCAGGTAATGTGTGTGGGGTCATGGAGGGGTTACGTAACTACATCAAGGCAGATTGTAGAGAAAAAGGAATCATATCAGTAAATAGTTGTATAAGACAAGTGTCAGTCAGGTGAGGGAGATGATGCTTGTATGTGTGTGTTTTAGATGTTATGATACATGGAATACTACAGACAGTACACACTAAAGCACCCTTCAGGATCTGTTACACCACTGCCGCCGGGCGCTGGAGCATGAATTACTCTTAAAACCACTTAAAACTCCATTAACCACTTAACCCATGAAGACCCAAAACCAGATTCTAGGATATGCCTTCTAAATCTTGCCTTTTTTAAAACCCATTTTAGACCTTAAGAACCACATTCGACACGGTAAGTTATGACAGTTTTCAATAGGGAATTGTTCGGTGGCATATTTTTTTTTTTACGATTTTACAAAAAATATCACCTCTATGAGGTTGTAGATCTGATATTTTTATTTTTAACAGTTAAAGTTTAAAATAAAGGTCAAAAGTGGTTAAACGCTAAGAGATGTGCCCCCTTCAGAATTGGGTTAAACACAGCACTCTGTGCTTGTAGATCGGGTATGGTTCATCAGATAAAAGTTTAAAAATAATCGTTTGCTAAAAGCTAAAAGGTGGCTAAAAGCTGAAAAGTTGACACAGATGCGTCCTCGGATTCAAACTTAGTGGGTTGTGTTTTTCCTATTGGTAGGCTGGTTGCTGATATTGGATTAAACGCTGCATGGTTGCCCGGAGTCCAGCAGGGCTTTATTCTAGTGTCTCTCCGTTATTGTGGGAGATCGACAAAGGCTTGCGGTGTGTTGTGAACTTTGCCGATCTGCTACTGTATTTCCCGACAATACGGATGCTGGGTTTTAGTGCTTAATACTGCTGTACACACAGCATTGATCCATTGAAGCATTGAAGTGTCCTGCTCTGTCATTTCCAGCCAGATGTAACGGTTAGCTGCATCCATGCAGATTTTAACATAAATAATCCACTGTGACTTTCTGTCTGAAGTTCCATAATATCCCCCCAAAACAGATTCTTATGTAACTGCACTGCTGAATCTGTCAGTGGGGGGCGTTCAGAATGTATGTACGTTGGGATTAGTGGAATGGAATCATAAGCGCCTTCTAACCCCACACATTATATTATATTATCTGGTGCCCCAGAGGCAAACTGAAATGGAAACAAACAAGCAGAGGTCACTCACTGTTTTTGAGCAGTGCACGCCGCTCCAATGACTGGCTTTGTGTGTCCTTATGTGCCTATGTACGTACTGTATGTCCGTTTGGGCTATGAACAGCTGTCGGCAACATAGCTGTCAGTGGCCGAAAGTGGCACTGTTGTGCAGCATACAGACCCGTTTACACAGAGCACTATAACGGTAACAAAAGTATAACTGCCTTAAAGTATGGTAACTATCACAATAAAAGTATAGTTTTTTTTTATTTTAATGCATAGTTCCTAGATTGAAAGTTCCAAAATTGATCATTACATAAGTGCCACACTTCATAGTATTAAAGCGGTTGGTTTTCAGAAATCATATTGCCCAAAAAATGTTTGGGACCACTGGCTATTTTCAGTATTTACTGTAAATACTGTAAGTGTAGGTCTGGTTCAAAATGTTTTTCATCTTGTCGCCAGCCTTTGGTCAGAACTAGGACTTGGAAATGATGGAGAAAGGTCATGTTACATGTGCAGTATATATGAATACTATGTTGTATAAATACTATGCAGCAAGCTGTATGGACACTGTGTTGTATACAAGTAGTATGAAGCAAATACTTTAAAGGGTCTGCATTTCCATAGCACTTCACCAAAGCGCATTACAACGTGCATTGCATTCATCCTTTCACACAACTGCATCTTCTGAATGCTACAGAGTATGCGGTATGGTACTGTGTAGTATGCAGTAAAACATAACTACTGTATGTTTCATAAATGTATACGCCCTACTTGATTGCATTGCAATACAGCATCACACAAAACCTAAGCTCAAAGCTTTTGGCCTAGAGCAGGGGTTTTCAATCAGTGCTCCGGGGACCACCAGTGGTCCTTGAGAGGGTTCCAGGT
Organism: Benthosema pterotum; assembly: GCA_039105355.1. Taxonomy (NCBI): domain Eukaryota; kingdom Metazoa; phylum Chordata; class Actinopteri; order Myctophiformes; family Myctophidae; genus Benthosema; species Benthosema pterotum. The sequence goes on along the minus strand of CM076977.1, from coordinate 43,561,076 downwards.
GTTCCCAGGCTAAATGTTGGAAAGTTGGTTAACCAGATGTAACTCTTGAGAATGTAAAACTGAAACATTTTTACACTCTCGAGTTAAAATATTCATCACCACTTAATTAAGAATCTGCACAGTTTTGTTTGCAAAATCCAGCCTGGAATTAGACAAAGCCAAAACAATTCTTTAGTTTTAGGTCTTTGGGGGTGAAAATGTAATCAAATGGTGGTCCGTGGCTCAAATGCCAAATAAATGATGGTCCCTGGTGTCAAAACGGTTGAAAACCACTGGCCTAGAGGTGTGGGGACCGGCTCAGACTGGCCGGTAGATCTGACTTGATCTCACCAACGTGTCGTCAGCCCCGGCCCCTCCCCCTACCGCCCCTCCACTGCTGTGCTACGTCGCATCATTTGGACCGACGCCCACTCCCGAAAAAGGGTTGACTCCCAATCCTAGGCACCCGCGGCTAACGATTTACTCCAGGCTTTCTCTTTTTGCGCAACACGGACAAAAATGAAAGCCTGGGTGCCGAGGCTACACAAAACCCAATCCACAAGCACGAAACATGGCACAAAGCGACGTGGTTTTGAGCTTGTCAATCTGTTACTTTTGTTACTTTTTTCATTTGAATCCTGAAGAGTAAAAGTCTTGCATATGCTGTGTATACTGCTTTCCTCTAAACAGAGAATATATGCAGCATGGATAAATGCAGAAACTATAACTTCATACTAGGTGGTATTCAGTATGGATATTATTACATCATAGCGTCCACATTCCACTCCCATTATGAGTGCTGCACCGATCCGACTACACGAGTAGCCACAGTGCCACATCCTATTTTTTTTCCGTCTGTCTTGTTTGCTTGTTTGTTTGTTTCAACTTGTGTTGTTTAGTGTGTAAATGTTAACTGTAAATATATAAATATATATATGACGCTGTTATTACCTGTTTGTTATCATGACGACAAGGCAAGGTCTCCCATGGCGATGCAGACAGACGCTGTCGCTGGTCAAAGGACAAGATGATAACACTTTTTATTGTTTTTTTTTAACAAGATATCACGATAAGACATGAACATAATTTGTGGCTGACTTAGGGTTGATGATAGATACCGTAGGTTCATGTTCTTCCTCCTCTCGCACGGCTGTTTTTCCCACGGTCCGTAGCAAGCCGGGAATGTGTGACGACAATGAACGATCTGAAAATTTGAACCTCTGTTCAAATCTCAAAGTCGTTTTTTTTTTTTTTTTTGTGGTTTTATACAAGTCACATCAAAAAGTCAACTTTGTTTGAAATGGAGTTGCTTTTTCACCTGTTTCTATCTATTGGAGTTCTGTGTGGGTACACAAACCGCGGAATCAAATATTTGAATACAAACTACATCAACGTGAGCACTCGAGTAATAATCTAGTAATTTTTTACTCTAGTCAAGATCTCTTGATTACGTCATCACCTCAACCAGCCAATTGGAGTACTTTGAGGGACGGCTGACAGTTGACGACCGATGACCGCAAAGCGCTTAACTTGCGCCTGCTCCGCTCACCCAAGTAATTAGGCACTAGATAAATATTCCCGGACCTTTAAAGGAGAGTTCCACCCATTTTCAAAAGTTTTTTTTTCTGAGAGCGTACACATGAAAACAATTGAACCCTAACGGGTCCATTTGGTTCCATTTGTATGCTCTGAGAAAAAAAAATAGGTCTCCCAAAAATTAAGATGGTGAAACAGAACTTGATGATGTCATCAAGTTGTCTTTCACCATCTTAATGGGTCTTTTTTTTATCATGTCCACGCAACACCTGTAAGGTATTTTAATGACAGTAAAATCCCTTTAACATGCCTTGCGATCGTTTCTTTCTCCCTCTTTTTTTTAAGTAAAAAAACAAACAAACAAGCCATGTATTTTGTTTTCCAGGTGTCTGGAACTTGTATCGTTGAAGTTACTGTTTGGAGTTTGAAATGAGAGATTTGTAAATGATTTTATTTTATTTTTTATTTTATTATTATTATTTTTATTGGTGATCTACAGACATGTTGCCCCCCCCCAACACTCTTATAAAATGTGGCCAGAGGTTCTTAACTGTACATTTTAACAGCAGGCAACGGAAATCGGGCAGTGTGGGCGACGCTTGAATTTCATTGGCTGGTTCCTAAGTAAAATGATACCAAGCGTAAAATGATACCAAATGGACCCTTACGGGTCCATTTGGTTTCATCTTACGCTCTCAAGAGTTAAATTATGTTTCAACATCTGAATTACTTAATTTTTAATAATTTAGAAAATGTAAAAGAATTGTTATTTTGACCAATGTTTTGCCAGTTTATCTCTCTAAATTGTGGAGACAAACTTGAAAACCCTTAGGGCTCCATTTTCGTTACCATCTAAACCCCTTATCCTAAACCCCTTATCATTTTTTTTAACTATTTTCAAAAACGTTTTGGAATAGTTCAACGTGCCAATCTATTGACACATTGTGAGCTTGTAGACTGGCCATTTAAACTATTGAAAAATGTTTTTTTTTAATAGTTTAAAAAGGCAAAGAAGTTAAGGGATAAGGGGTTTAACGGTAAAGAAAATGGAGCCCTAAATTAGTTTGGTGTCCGAGAGACTAAACTGAACATCAAATGGTGGTCCGTGCGGCTAAGATAAAACCACTGCCATAGACAAATAATGGCGTTGAGGAAACCTGGTCTGTCCATGGCATGCTGTTAAAATGTACTGTAACACCCACACGGTTACTGACTGAATCCCACATGGTCCAGTGCTGCCTGCCCTGCCAGGCTGCCTCACTTTGTCAACCGCACATCGTTTTCTTTTTTTTCTGTTATTATTATTATTATTTTGACCCTTGGTTTTTATGTCATAAAGGCAAGAACAGAACATTCCGTATGTTTACAGAGATGCATTTAATAGAACTGACTGACAGAACTGAACCTGCTCCAGACCTGCCTGCTTACAGCGACAGCAAAATGCCCTTTTTACATTTTTAAACTTTGTATTTTCACTATTTCTTGCTGAGAATTGTCCCTGAAAAAACAACAAAGAAAAAAACAAACAAAAAACATGAATAAATACATTGAACATGTCTGGATTGAATATTTGGTGCATTAAATAAAAGTTCTAATTTGAGTCACTGATTTCATTGCTGAATATCAATGTTTCATACTGTGTGTGTGTGTGTGTGTGTGTGTGGGGGGGGGGGGGGTGACATCTTGAATAACTCCTGGAACCGGCACAGACTCTAGATCAACAATCAACATATGGACAAGAAGTAAAAACATTTGGATGGATGGATGGATGGATGGATGGATGGATGGATGGATGGATTGATTTTGACGAGCACTTCAAATAAATGACATACATAGTCTGCCTATGGCAAAAACGCCCCTGTCGGTCAAACAGAAAAATACAACCAGATCATATATCAGCAACACTAAGGAAGGAGACACACAGCAAGGAGACACACAGGTGATGTAGAACAGATAAAGAAGAGGTTTTTTTTTTCTTCCGCCTAGTTCCAGGCTTCAGACAAGGCTTATCCAATAAGGCTAGGAAGCGAAGTAGGCAGAGTCTCCTACGGTGGCGTCCACATTGATCCATGGAAGGAAACGGACATGCACAGTACAGTTTGCCAGCATCAAACTTCTTGGTCTGCACTGTGCATGTCCGTTTCCTTCCCTGGATCAATGTGGATGCCACCGTAGGTGTCCTACTTCCTACTTCGCTTCCTATATACTGTATATACTAGCCTTCTTGGATAAGCCTTGGCTTCAGACATAGATCTGTTTCATTTCTTCTTCTTCTTTTCTTTTCTCTTGGTCTCTTTGGGTTTCTTCCCCTTTCTAAAGGGTCCCAAACCGCGTCTGACCAGAGTTCCTCTCCACCACGCCTGCACCTGAGATGACACAGAGATGACCCGGCTAATACGACAAATAGCCCTCTATAACTAAAACATTAAAATGAAAGCACCGTAAATATTTTATTTCTTTCCTAAATAGAGAATCTTTCAAGTAAAAGTACCAATATTGCAATATAGAAATGCTCTGTTATAAGTAAAAGTCTGGATTGTCCATTGTCCTCAAAACTTATACCAGGTAAAAGGAGTAAAATGTAAGGTAAACGTACTTGTAATGCAGAATGTCCCATTTAAAAAAAATATACCGTATATTTCCTGCAAAAAATATTTGGGATCTTTGACAACACTTGTTAACATCCATATTTTCTGTGGGCTTATCATGGGATGTATGTGAGTGGTTACCGTGGTAGCAGCTCTCCTCTCCAGGTTGTCTTTCTCCATCTGTCTGCGGAGGTTCTCCTTCAGCACCCTGTCATCTAACACCACCTCTTCACACTCCCTGTACTGACAGGTCAAGGTCACATTGTTTTTATTAATCGCCCAACTTTCACTTTTACGCTCTCAAAGTAAGACCAACCGTTTTGACACCAGGGCCCTCTATATTATTCAGTATTTGAGCCACAGTGGACCACCATTTGATTTTACATTTTAGCCCCACAGACCCCCGAACTAAAGTTTGCTTTTGCTTTTGTCCACAATACCAGGCTGGCTTTCACAAACAACACAGTCAAACAACAGATCAAAAATCACCATTCTTTTACATTCTCTGATTGTGTAGACTTTGGGCTAATTCAAATTATTTTGATTAAACTACCGCACTGTATGTTTATTGTTTCCACATCTTTTCCTTTATTGTCACTGTAGCCTCCTTCAGCAACAGAAAATTGACACATGACACATCCATTTTTACGTTTTTCAATATTGCATAAAGGTATACATTACATTTCTGTCCATTCAAATTGGCATTGCAAAAATCGCAAAAATATACAACGTATATGAAGCATGATATTTAATGAATGCTCATTAACATCTACTGTAGTTGTTGGGCTATTTAATAATTTTGGTAGGCTATTATAGCTAGTGTTGACTTTGTTCCAAGACTCGGATATATTTGCGACTCCAGACAGATTTTGGTTCAAATTGGCTCTTTTGACATTAAAGATCTGAGCACAAATTGTTGTCGGTTAAAGACGGTACCCAAAAGGTTCTTACCTTGCTGGACAGTAGTTGTAGGATAGTGACGTTGCTGTTCTTGGAGTGTTTCAGGGTGCTTACTTCTTGCTGTTTACGTTCCATGTCCTGGTTGTATTTCTCCATCCACCACTCATCCTGCTCCGACAGTGTCTGCAGGAACAGGGGCGTTTTTGCCATTAGGCAGATGAGGCAGTTGCCTGAGGCACCGTGGGGGGGCGTTCGTTTTTTAGTCCTTTATTTAACCATATACATTGATGTTTTTTATGTTGCAATGCTGGGTAATCATATGGAACCAATGGAATTGATTCCATATGATTAATTAATTAATTAAATGATTTCCCCTGGGGGGGGGGTTCCAGGGGAAATCCCCCCTGACAACCCCCCTGATATTAATAACAGTGTGATATCACCTTCATTACAACATTAATATAATGAATGTTTACTATCAGGTGGTCCTTCAGAAAGCTCTTCATGTGCTGATGGACTCTTCTCTCCTCCTCCAATCTGTCATTTAACAGCTTGACGGACAGACAGACAGACAGACAAGAAAAATATTCCGAGTGAATCAGCTTATAAATTTGGTACTTGAAGTGTTCAAGTTGAATTTGATGCCATAATATCACCAAACTCTGGTGTGGACACACCTGTATGTGTTGCTGCAGCTCACTCTCCTTGTGGAGGTTGTGTTTGTGCGTCTGGTAGACCAGCTGTTTGCAGCTGTTCTTCACATACTTCTTCTCCAGCGACGTTTTCACCTTCAGCTCTTGCAGCCGGTCTTTCAAATGAGCCGTCAACTCGTCACGACTCTGTGACAACACTCAAACCAAACACAAGCGTTGCTCTGAAAGCCTCGACAAGACGTACTGCGTATACTGTGTATGGTCTTATAAAAAACTAGATCAACACTGGGTAGAGTGCAAACTTTCCATTACAGTAAGCAAAAAGCATCAATGATAACATCAGTAGTTGTAGTTACAACAGGCACACAGCATGCATAAAGCTAAAGGTCTGACTCAGAGAGTTTTCTGTTTTCAATGATGAAATGCTGTTGGTTTAGTGGTGACACAGCTGTAGTTAGTTAGTAGCAGTAGTAGTGTTTCAAATCATTTTAAATATAAGCACTTTAATTTGAAATATCTTGGGTTGTTTTCCATGCCATCGTGTTTGGTGGGGCAGTCTAGGCCCCCCTGCTGGAGGGACGGTCGACCTCCGACCTCGGATGACCATGCACCGATCACTTAACTTGTGCTTGCTCTGCTCACATGCAAGTAAGATGTGGAGCAGCTGTGCAGCACCTCATTTATGAGGACATAACTTCCTTCTTATGACGTTGAATACCTGTAGCTCAGTGTTCTTCTGTGTGTGAAGGTCTGTCAGGTGTTTCTGCAGAGATCTTATTCTTCTACAACTCTCCTCCTCTCTAAAACATTAAAACAAGCAAATAGATCGATCAATCAGTCAGTCAATTAATCCAGCACCAGCATAACATATCAGTAATATGTTATGCTGGTAACCAGTAAGGTATTTCACCTGTTGATGACATCACGGAGGTGGGACTTCCTGCCACTCTCCTCCTCCACGGACTCCAACAGGCTAGCAAACGTCTGATTGGCTCTCAGCTCCGCCAACAGCCTGTCAATCACCTCGGACGCAAAAAGCCTGCAGAGGAAAGGAGAAAGTGGACAGGATTACAGGCAGTTCAGGAAACTGTAACTGTAACTGGGTGAAAAAGGGGATTACAAGAATCAGTAGACGACAATGAGGAAGAACCTTGGCTTGAGTGTCCTGGAGCGGGTTTATTCTGCTGAACCCTAACAGGTTCATTTGGTTCCATTTGTACGCTCTCAGAAAAAAGAAGCGTCTAAAGAAATCCATTAACATGGTGAAAATACATCTTGATGATGTCATCAAGATGTTTCACCATGTTAGTGGTTTTCTTCAGACCTCATTTCTTGGGAACACAGAATGGGGGAACTTTTTTATCATGTCCACCCAGCACCTCTAGGCTCTAGGGTATACTAATGACATATTAGAATGTTGAAAATGGGTGGAGTTCCCCTTTAAGTGATCGGTGCGCAGTGGTGCACAGCGCCGGTTGGTCGTCCACTCCTCCCTCGGGGTACTGATTGGCTGGTTTAGTTGATGACGTAATGGTGACGTAAGCAAGAGACCTTTATAACTAATGTTATGAGAATTAGTTTGCTCCGCTCATGCACAAGTAGGCCATGGCCTCTTGTGCACAACTCGCAAGTTTGCACTCTACCAAGTGCTAGTTTGTATAGGTTGCTAATGCTAAATGTCTACTGTAACTGTCTGTCTGTCTCTCTACCTGTTGTGTATTTTATGAATTAGTTGTACTGTATGTCTGTGTGTCTACCTGTCTGTCTGTATTTTCTTCAGCAGGTCAGAATCTTTAGTTCTGTTCAGGTGAGGCCCCGCCCCCTGGCTCTGATGGGCGTGTCTCTGCTGCTCCAGCTTCACACTGCTGTCTGCCATCACCTAACACACACACACACACACACACACACACACACACACACACACTCACGCACACGTGACGCACGCACACGCACACAAACACACACACACACACACGCACGCACACGCGCGCGCGCACACACACACACAAACACACACACACACACACACACACACACACACACACACACACACACACACACACACACACACACACACACGATAAAAAACGATCCTGTTTCCTGGAAATGGTGGTCTGAAGAAAATCACTAACATGGTGAAACAACTGGATGACGTCATCAAGTTGCATTTCACCATATGTTAATGAGTTTTCTCACGTTTTTCTTCCTGAGAGCGTAAAAATGAAAATGTTTACTTTACACTCTCAAAAGTAAAATATTCATCTGAATTAGTCAGAGAATGTAAAAGAATGGTCATTTTTGATCTACATTTGCCTGTTTTGTTTGTGAAATCCAGCCTGAAATTGTGGACAAAAGCAAAAGAAACCTTTAGTTTTGGGGTCTGTCATCAAATGGTGGTCCGTATGGCTGGCTCAAATACTGAATAAATTGTTTGGTCTTACTCCTTTATCTTGAAATTAAATTATTCTTACGTATACTTCAGTTCAGCCTTTAGTCTTGGCCCTCCACAATATATATCTCATTTGGCCCCTGGGAAAAATAATTGCCCACCGCTGCCATAGAGCGTCCTCTGCTGGGAGAACACAGGATGTTCCCCAACACCTCCAGCTGGTCTGCAGTGTCTTCTAGGACCGCACACACCCCGAGGACCTCCTCTACACACAGCATCCTGACACACACACACACACACACACACACACACACACACACACACACACACACACACACACACACACACACACACACACACACACACACACACACACACACACACACACCGGTCATTAATTCTCCATGGATACTTCCAATATTTATCGTTATTTCAACGTATATATCACACACGCAACAAACAGCTAATTTTTAAATCTTCAAAAGTCCACTCTATTAATCATAGAAAGAAAGAAAGAAAGAAAGAAAGAAAGAAAGAAAGAAAGAAAGAAAGAAAGAAAGAAAGAAAGAAAGAAAGAAAGAAAGAAAGAAAGAAAGAAAGAAAGCATAATGTACAGGTACTTCTATGAAGAGGATCACTAATAAATAAACTTAAATAATAATTAATTCTATAATTGTTACCATACTACTATACTAACTTCTATCTAGGCTAATGATTATGATTATGGTAGTGTTTGATAGTGTTACTGTCGTTACTCACGTTTTTGTTGGAACACTCATTTGTCTTTACTTTACGAATAATCCATAGTCTGACAAGAGGAGTATGCACTATTATCTTCTACTATCTGTTTATATTGGTCCCCGTGGCAACTGTTTCTAGATCTGGCATGCTTGTACTTCGCGACTGGTGTCACTGTCGCGTGTAGATCTACAAGCGTACAATACGCTGCGAGGGTACGTGCTTTGGGCTTGTAGATCTTCTGTTTTGGCAGGACAGCTCCGACCAGAGCCATCTAGTAGATGTGTTGCGACATTGAGGGTTCAGAAATTTCGTTCGAGGTGCTTTTCATGCAGCCCGAAAGGGACAAACAGGAGTTGGAAATACATTTTTCTCCCCCAACGAGAGCTGTTTTACCTTTTAGGCATGTATGCAATATGTCGACTGTTTTAAAGTGATGTACAGTAACAGTGTCCGTAATGTTTATGTTGTGTTGTTAGCACAAAACTATCTGGAATGTTAATATGTAAACGAATAATAATCGTTTTCTGCATTATGGAAGCATACGGTAGACATTATGGAATTGATAATCTAATTCCACAATAGCATTATAATTTTCCATGTATGCACGAGTTATTTGTGACAAATTAGAAATTGAAAATGCAATAATTCAATTTGAATTTGAATTTTCATATCATGTATGGGCATTCCATGACAATATTAAAATTTAAATGGAAAAGCTGTTTCACATTTCATTTTGAAAGACTTAAACTGATATACAGAGGACTTTATTGAAATGCAATAAGAAAAACAGCTGCCCCAGGGTATGGCATTTACATTTCAGTGTCAACAAGCTCTTTTTTGGACAATTTTCAAATGATAATGTAATTTTCCATCAACTTGCAAATTAAAATGGCAATGGAATTTAACATTGCATTTGCAAAGACTTAAATTGATCTACAGAGGACATTATTGAAATGCAATAAGAAAAACAGCTGCCCCAGGGTATGGCATTTACATTTCAGTGTCAACAAGCTCTTTTTTGGACAATTTTCAAATGATAATGTAATTTTCCATCAACTTGCAAATTAAAATGGCAATGGAATTTAACATTGCATTTGCAAAGACTTAAATTGATCTACAGAGGACATTATTGAAATGCAATAATAAAAACAGCTGCCCCAGGCAATTGCATTTACATTTCAGTGTCTCCACGCTCTTTTTTGGACAATATGTAAATTATAGTGCATTTTCTAACAACTTGAAAGTTTAAATGACAATGGCATAAGACATTGCGTTTGCAAAGTTTTAATACTGCAGCACAATGGACATTATGAAAATGCAAAAGGACAAACAGCGCCCCCCAGTCTATTCTGTTTTCATTTACATGTTGCAACGCAACGAAGAGGACAGAGCTTGGAATTGGAAATGGAATCTGTCAGTTCCTCTCATCAAGGCGGGCCTTGCGCATAGGCTCCGCCCCCTCCAGAGCACTCCGCTCTGATCTCCCTGCTGCGGTCTGAGTTGGAGCCGGAGCGCTTGTCACTCGCATTAAAACCAGGACATGTTGCCTCGAATTTTCTCATATTTCTTATTAATATGTGTATATAAAATATAGCTAACTCGGCGAATCTCTTACGTTCATCAATATTGTTCATATAAAATATTTGGTTTGGACTTAAATATTACGATTATGAAGATAGATTTTGCCCGTGGAAACCCCATTCACTTCAATTGGATGAAATGTTGATGGAGATTTTACACTGAAATGAATATTTACTGATATAAATACATGGTTTGATAACCTACAAGTAGGCTGAAGTCATTTTCTGCAAGTCTTATGCCTCTCCATCCACGCCGTGTCTCTAAATCACTGTCTACTGCATCACACAGTCTACACGCCAAAGCAGGGGTTTTCAACCAGTGGTCTAGGGACTATCAGTGGTCCTTGAGAGGGTTCCAGGTGGTCCCCAGCTAAAGGAGGGTTAGATCTTTATTGAGTACGGGTCAATTTGGTATCATTTTAGGCTAAAATCTGCATTACTTAATTTCCAGAAATCTACACAATTAGAGAATGTTATTAGAACTGTTACTTATCAGGGCCGGATCTAGAGGGGGGGCACCCAACTAAGTGTGCATCCACCCAATGAAAGGTAATATCAGTGGTTTTCAACCAGTGGTCTGGGGACCACTGCATGGTCCTTGAGAGAGTTCCAGGTGGTCCCCAGCTAAATGGTGGAAAGTTGGTTAACCAGATGTAACTCTTTGAGAATGTAAAAATGGAATGGATCCTTGCGGGTCCATTTGGTTTCATTTTTACACTCTCAAGAGTTAAAATATTCATATCATCTGAATTAGCCCAAGTCTACACAACTAGAGAATGCAGTAGATAATGTATTAATGATCATTTTGATCTTCCAGCCTGGAATTGTGGACAAAAGCAAAATAAATCTTTAGTTGGTGGTCCGTGGCTCAAATGCTGAATCAAGGGGTCATCCCTATGTTCCCCGGGTCCTATGTTCCCCGGGTCCTATGTTCCCCGGTATCGGGGAACATAGGACCCTCTTTTCAAAAAAGGGTTCTATGTTCCCCGCTCAATCCAAGTAGGGGAACATAGGACCCTCTTTTCAAAAAAGGGTTCTATGTTCCCCGCTCAATCCAAATATACGCATACAGTTTCTCCCGATTTATTCCTCAATAATCCCAAATTTTATCATTGTTGATTCTGAATTTGCAAAAGGCAGGTCAGTTATGGTTGAGGTGCTCCAGTCTTGAAAAAAAGTATCTATGGCTCTGTGTCCGCGACGTCCCTTCCCTCGATCCTCTCCTCTCCTCGCTCCCTCTCCAGTCCCGATTATTAATTCAAGTTTGAATTGTGCATTAAACATTGTATAAAATACAGGAACGAACGCTATGGAGAGCTATGGAGGCAAGTACAGACAGAAGCTTTCACCAGCCAGTGTTGAGGGAAATAACCAATCAGTACATAATGTGACATTGTTCATATTACATCTTGTTATTATTTTTGCATGAGATCAGTGTGATTTTAATATGTAGGCTATGTATGTGTTGCCTGTGGAGTCTTGACGAGTCATTACGGTATTTATTTTGGACTCACATTAATGAATGAAATGTCCCGAAAAATAATCCGATCCCTCGCCTTTTATTTCTCTCCTCGGGGCGCAGCTGTGCTGTATGTGTTGATCATCGTGATCTTCTCATATCCACGTGGAGATGCCGCCGCATTTCATCATAGAATTTAAATAATAATACGGCAAACCTAAACAAATGTGATTATGCATAATCCTTACAATGTATTGTAACGTTCTATTTGTTTGATATGTTTCTGTGAAGATGTCATCGTGAGAAAAGGATAGTTTTTCAAACGTCGGGTTTGTGGTCTTTCTGTGCCCTAATGATGTTGCGGGCCTGGCTGGCCTTGATCGTCATTAAACTCTACGTCATTAATATTCCCTTCACTGCATTAAGTTCTATATAAGGTGCCCATCCTGGCCATTGACCACATAATGCCTGCAAAACGAATTTGGTTATAGAAACATGTATAGTTGTGCAGTTGCCTCTGGCGTGCGCCATGGAGACGCAGCAAGACGCGCATTACGCACAGGAGTTTGAGAGCCTGATCGATTTAAAACTTTAATCATATATATTGCCAAAAAAGCGCGCTCGTCTGTGCGAGAGAGAAATGAGGGTATCATTTATTGGTGCCGCTAACTTCCTCGAAAAATAGCCAATCTACAAGCACACAGATCTACAAGTGTGTGTGTGTGTGTGTGTGTGTGTGTGTGTGTGTGTGTGTGTGTGTGTGTGTGTGTGTGTGTGTGTGTGTGTGTGTGTGTGTGTGTGTGTGCGCGCGTGCGTGCGTGCGTGTGTTTGTGTGCGTGCGTGCGTGCGTGCGTGCGTGCGTGCGTGTGTGTGTGTGTGAGTGAGTGAGCGGGGAGGGGGGTCTGCAGTGCAAACGCATTCGCCTGACTCCATTCCAATTCATACGCCATGACTGGCGTATTGACCAGTTAGGCTATCAATTTATTATTAACACTCACGAGAACGTAAGGGAGAGAGATCCAGACAGACAGAGAGGGAGGCTCTCTGTGGAGAGATATGGTCCGCGGCTTTACGCACAAGGCATTCATTTGCCATGAGCTTTCTCCTCGTGTAGGCCAACAGTACTGTTTTAGGGGTCCGTGATATAATCTAGTGTAGAATTAAACGTTGGTTTTAAGGGAAAGGGAAACTTTTACTGAACATATGTCCCCGAAAAAACAATTTTCCATTGGTTTTAATATAGTATCCTCTCACTTCGCAGCAGTGTGTGTTGTGTTTACTACTACTACTTAATTGTTGATGGTGGTTGCACTTTTTCTTGTCCCTCTCAGCGCCACCTTTCCTCTTTTTCTTATCCATTATATTAAATCAATGATCAGCGTTGTTTACTTTTTTGATAACTTACTCTGTCAATCTTATCAATCGCAACAGCCCCATGAAGTGAACCGAGTTTGCGTAACTCTCTCTGTCTATGTTCTAAGGCAAGCGACAGGCAGGGAGGTGTCCCCCACTGACCCTAGACCAGCTGGGAGCCGCGTAGCGCAGTCTCTCGCTCTCATGGAAACGCTGCACTGGTAGGCCTACTTACTAGGCTACTCTGGCTGGGACTGGCCTGCCGTGGACTTTTCTTAAGTAAATACAATAATAAATATTAAATAAATGAAATTGGCCCGGCCTGGTTGGTGTAGGACATCCTTTTATTTTTGAAAGGAGAAACACTACTTTGCCTGGCCTGGGCTGGCCTGTCTGCTGCTCTGGCCTGGACGTTTCGGGGAAAAACGTACCCCGTCCAGGCCACTAGGTGCCGCAGTCCACCGGGAAAAGTCCCGGTGCCCCGTGCCTGCATAATATAAACAGTATCTTACAAACATAATGTGCAAGGGAGAAAACAATTTTCTTACCTCTTGTGCCGCCTGAAAAACGTCTTTATTCCATTTATTTCATCCAATTCAACCTGCATTCCTTGTTCTCCTGTTTCTATGCTTTTTATGACAATTTCAAGACTTTTTATTCTATCCAACAAAGTGGTTAAGCATCAACATTAAGTGATGCAGGTATTGTTATTGAAGCAGGCTACTTGGGCTGTTTCCATTGGCTGAGCCTGCTCGAAAGGTATACCGAATCTTGGTCACTCTTGACCGTACCTTGGTCACTGTTGTTGGCCAGTTGTGGTCCAGCTGCAACCTGATCAGTGATGACTGAAGGAGCGGTAATTTATTTTATTCTTTAAAGAATACTAAGCCTTGCCCTTGTTAACCATGGAATAAGAGTTTTATAATCGTCAATATACACAATATAACATCTATACTGTATATACATCTTCTCAGACCCACCTGGACAAATGGCTTTTCTACAGCCAGCCATCTAAGAGGGCCAGAACCCTTGCTCCCCATATTTTGGAAAAATCTGTGTCAGAGAACAAAAGACACCCAAAATGATGTGATGTGATGTAATGACATGTACACACACACACACACACACACACACACACACACACACACACACACACACACACACACACACACACACACACACACACACACACACACACACACACACACAGGCAGTCAGTAAGCAAAGGACTCACACAAAGTTTATTGAAACAATTTGCGCTCTAAATGAAACCGGCGTGCAATGAAGCCGCGCGCGTACACGTGCGTGCACGCGCGCGCACCCAGACGACATACACACACAAAGCGCACGTGGCTATCCCCACGTGTGTCCGCTACAGGTTTCTATAGCAACCATTAGTAAACACACAGAGAGGGGAGAGTGTAGGAGTCAGGCGAATGCGTTTGCACTGCAGACCCCCCTCCCCGCTCACTCTCACACACACACACGCACGCACGCACGCACGCACGCGCACACACACACACACACACACACACACACACACACACACACACACACACACACACACACACACACACACACACACACACACACACACACACACACACACACAGGCAGTCAGTAAGAAAAGGACTCACACACTTACGGTATGTGATGGAGCAATTCTCCATTGAGATTCACCGTTTTTAAAAGCACTTTCTCTTTCCAAACAGAGTGCCATAATCTGCCATTACACAATTCATATTTTCTTTTGAGTGGCAACTTTCAATTTAAATTTAGTACTGTTTAGTAAAGCAGCAGTATGACCATTTTGATATGGGCCCACTGTTGATTCAGTATTTGACACAGACCACCATTTGATTTAGCCTGTAAAAAAAAAAAAAAAAAAAAAAAATCAAAACTAAAGAATTTTGTCCACATTATCATACTGTATTTAGGAGAGATGGCAGTCAAATGATAATCCAAATAACAATCAGGGCCGGAATTAGCCAGCCCGAGCCTACTAGGGTGGGCAGTGGCTTTCAACCTTTTTTTTTCCACCAGGGCCCACTATTGATTCAGCATTTGAGCCACGGACCACCAACTAAAGATTTATTTTGCTTTTGTCCACAATTCCAGGCTGGAAGATCAAAATGATCATTAATACATTATCTACTGCATTCTCTAGTTGTGTAGACTTGGGCTAATTCAGATGATATGAATATTTTAACTCTTGAGAGTGTAAAAATGAAACCAAATGGACCCGCAAGGATCCATTCCATTTTTACATTCTCAAAGAGTTACATCTGGTTAACCAACTTTCCACCATTTAGCTGGGGACCACCTGGAACTCTCTCAAGGACCATGCAGTGGTCCCCAGACCACTGGTTGAAAACCACTGATATTACCTTTCATTGGGTGGATGCACACTTAGTTGGGTGCCCCCCCTCTAGATCCGGCCCTGATAAGTAACAGTTCTAATAACATTCTCTAATTGTGTAGATTTCTGGAAATTAAGTAATGCAGATTTTAGCCTAAAATGATACCAAATTGACCCGTACTCAATAAAGATCTAACCCTCCTTTAGCTGGGGACCACCTGGAACCCTCTCAAGGACCACTGATAGTCCCTAGACCACTGGTTGAAAACCCCTGCTTTGGCGTGTAGACTGTGTGATGCAGTAGACAGTGATTTAGAGACACGGCGTGGATGGAGAGGCATAAGACTTGCAGAAAATGACTTCAGCCTACTTGTAGGTTATCAAAACCATGTATTTATATCAGTAAATATTCATTTCAGTGTAAAATCTCCATCAACATTTCATCCAATTGAAGTGAATGGGGTTTCCACGGGCAAAATCTATCTTCATAATCGTAATATTTAAGTCCAAACCAAATATTTTATATGAACAATATTGATGAACGTAAGAGATTCGCCGAGTTAGCTATATTTTATATACACATATTAATAAGAAATATGAGAAAATTCGAGGCAACATGTCCTGGTTTTAATGCGAGTGACAAGCGCTCCGGCTCCAACTCAGACCGCAGCAGGGAGATCAGAGCGGAGTGCTCTGGAGGGGGCGGAGCCTATGCGCAAGGCCCGCCTTGATGAGAGGAACTGACAGATTCCATTTCCAATTCCAAGCTCTGTCCTCTTCGTTGCGTTGCAACATGTAAATGAAAACAGAATAGACTGGGGGGCGCTGTTTGTCCTTTTGCATTTTCATAATGTCCATTGTGCTGCAGTATTAAAACTTTGCAAATGCAATGTCTTATGCCATTGTCATTTAAACTTTCAAGTTGTTAGAAAATGCACTATAATTTACATATTGTCCAAAAAAGAGCGTGGAGACACTGAAATGTAAATGCAATTGCCTGGGGCAGCTGTTTTTATTATTGCATTTCAATAATGTCCTCTGTAGATCAATTTAAGTCTTTGCAAATGCAATGTTAAATTCCATTGCCATTTTAATTTGCAAGTTGATGGAAAATTACATTATCATTTGAAAATTGTCCAAAAAAGAGCTTGTTGACACTGAAATGTAAATGCCATACCCTGGGGCAGCTGTTTTTCTTATTGCATTTCAATAATGTCCTCTGTAGATCAATTTAAGTCTTTGCAAATGCAATGTTAAATTCCATTGCCATTTTAATTTGCAAGTTGATGGAAAATTACATTATCATTTGAAAATTGTCCAAAAAAGAGCTTGTTGACACTGAAATGTAAATGCCATACCCTGGGGCAGCTGTTTTTCTTATTGCATTTCAATAAAGTCCTCTGTATATCAGTTTAAGTCTTTCAAAATGAAATGTGAAACAGCTTTTCCATTTAAATTTTAATATTGTCATGGAATGCCCATACATGATATGAAAATTCAAATTCAAATTGAATTATTGCATTTTCAATTTCTAATTTGTCACAAATAACTCGTGCATACATGGAAAATTATAATGCTATTGTGGAATTAGATTATCAATTCCATAATGTCTACCGTATGCTTCCATACTGCATGTTTCCTATCAGGCATCTCGTCGGCCACCCCCGCGTCACCAATAATTTCCCAGCGTGCCTCGCGCACTTCCTTTTCCTCCATTTTTCATTCCCAGTGCAGGTAGGAGATGAAAACAACCACGATAAAATCTAACTTTTAATCATTTTATACGTTATTAAACTGATCGATTCACCTCCCCGCTCATCTAATCACATTTTGCCGATGAAATACGTCTGGTTTTATTGGTAGATGTATAACGATGGAAGAGATAAGGGCTGGATGGAGCTACCCGCTAACCGGTTCACTCAACCGCAGTGCAGCGTTTTTCAAACCTCTGCGACTGTTCTCATAATGAGATTAATGATACGAATAGCAGTAACAGCATGACAAACTCACTATGCTAACTTTCCTGAGGAAACTGACTTTACATTGACTTCACATTGCTTGCTAATAGCAGCTAACTAAGTGGCGGAGGGCCACTTATAGCTAACCAATATTTACCTAATCGAACATGGTGACACGTTCTAAACGATTATATATCCCAACTGAGCTATCTACTGTCATCTTGGCTGCTAATTCGTCTTCTACACTGTCTTAATGTACACGTTTGACAACATCTATGCTTAAATCTATGCATGCAATTATGTCACTAGGATATATATATATAGCTCACGAGCTTACTTGAACTGTTTATTTTAATGTCTTGCTCAAGAGCACTTAAACACATGTAATTTGAAATGGCAACCTTGGCGTATTATCTTACCACTCTTGCCTTTCTTCTGGTGGTATAACTCAAAAAGCTGTTTAAATAACTACATATGGATTGAAGCTATCCTGGCAAATGATACTTGAAGACTCATGTTTCATAAACTATCTTTTGTCTTTAGGTTTTCACACCTGGAGAAGACTCAAAATGCCTGGAAGGTAAGAACTGACATTTGGTGAGGTAGTGTTTTGGTGGGGAGTGTACTTGAAGATTTGATGTGATATGGCTGCTTGAGTTTTGCATTGTGAAAACCTGTCTTCAGTGTCAAATTATGAAGCTTTATCGAGATGCAAAGAAAACAGGTGTAAGCTTGTAGCACAGAATGATGCGCTTTGAACTTGTATAGCTGGTATTTTTAATGCTGAAATCTAAAATTGCATGCTTCCCTGGTTTTATTGAGATAGACTTGACACTGTGTCGTGGGTGTCTAGAAATGAGTGCTCGTGGGGTCTGTTTTGACACAATACAAATTTGCATGATAAATCCTGATCAGAGACTTGTAGAGATGTTTGAGTTAGCATGACCTTAGATGTCATTAATGGATTCCTTTGATGCTGCAGGAACTCGCCTAGTTCATTCCAAAGGCAGTGCAGATGTGCATTATTGATAATGAACACACTTATGACAGATGCAGCCACGATGATCACATTTCTATAG
Organism: Benthosema pterotum; assembly: GCA_039105355.1. Taxonomy (NCBI): domain Eukaryota; kingdom Metazoa; phylum Chordata; class Actinopteri; order Myctophiformes; family Myctophidae; genus Benthosema; species Benthosema pterotum. The sequence goes on along the minus strand of CM076977.1, from coordinate 43,542,502 downwards.
GAAGGTTAAAGGCGCAGCTGGAAGCTGTTTAACAAATCGAATTGCTTTAAAGAAGTTCTCTAATTGTTTGAATTTAATACTGTCTCCTGTCAGACTGTGGTCCAAGGCCATCTTTGCCGGCTATAAGCGAGGTCTGAGGAACCAGCGTGAACACACAGCTCTGCTGAAGGTGGAGGGTGTCTACTCCAGAGATGAGGTGGACTTCTACCTGGGCAAGCGCTGTGCCTACGTCTACAAGGCCAAGAAGTGAGTCTCATCCAATGTCTCCCATTAAGTTACCCTGGATTGTATCTGTATGTTAAGGTTCTACCTCTGAAGTGTTTGACAGTTTTTTGGAGAAATGCAGAGTCTAGATCAGGGGTGCCCAAAAGGTAGATTGTGATCTACCAGTAAATCACACAGGTAGATCACATGACAGTCCCCTAAAGAGTTAAATTATATTTAAACATCTGAATTATGAATGTTCAAGAGTCCACACAATTAGAAAATGGAGTATAATTGTTATTTTGACCAACTTTTTGCCAGTTCTCTTTAGCAATTGTGGACAAAAATGTGAAAGTTCTTAGTTTTGGGTGCAAGACACTAAACTCAACACTAAAGTGACACCATCACCACTATTTCAAAGATCAAACTTTCTAGGGGGCCTTGAAATGGATTTTCAGTAATGGAACAATCACATTTTTGATGTGTGGATCTTGTTTGAGCCGCTCATTTTGAAAGTAGCTCTCAAGTCAAAAAGGTGTGGGCACCCCTGGTCTAGATGATGATGGCTTGCCTCGATCTCCAGGCTAACAGTTAAGCATCTGCGAAATGAAAGCCTGGAGACAGAGTACCCCAGAGAGACTAGCAAAAGGTGCTCTCGAAACATTTTGTTTACCCCACGGAAACATTTTATTTTATTTTTCCCTTTGTGCAAAGGTTTAAAAGATGAGAAATCTTGTGCACTTTGCACACTTAACTGCCTTGTTCATTGAAATATTTTCTTCTGAAAATAAGAGTGAACAAGTCAAGACACTATTGAGGACTGAACAGGGTTGTTGCGCTGGGGACTGTAATTACAATAACTTCCGCATCTATAGTTAGCAACTTCTACAACTACCGTTGATGGTCTCAAAAGCACACCTGGCACCCAGGGCGAATGATGGCTGACTACTAACTATTCTGAAGTCACTACAGTTTGTTTGGCAACACTATTGCATTGCTATTATGTTATGTGAAACATTGAAGGTTACAGTTTTATATTTGTGGTCTGCACATCATGTTTGTGCGATGGGGTGATTCAGATGGCTTTCTATTTGCTAATATTTGATCTTACTAGAGATTAATATGGGTGCAGGTTGTTTGGACTTTCGATTGGTCTGACTCATTAGACCAGATGTTAAACCCTAATTGCAAGCATGGGGCTGCGAATATTTGACCACAAATCCCACTTTATGTGCGTCCAATCTACAGCATACCTAACCATGGCGCACCTGTCACCAACCCTAATCTGGTGCCACCCCTAGTGGTTTATTGCTTGTAAATGGTAAATGGTGCATTTATGTAGATCACATTCCCTCATTCTCACACTAATGGCGGAGGAAACGATGCAAGGTACTCACCAGCACATTGGGTCAAGTGTCTTGCTCAGGGACACATCGACACCGACTCTGGTGGGCAAACTTGTGGTTACCATCCGGTGCCTCTACCCCTGAGCCACTGCCACCCCCTATGTATCATGATGCATACAAGGCTGCAATGCAATATACTGATTATTCTTTATCGATTAAAAATGACTACAACAAAATGCACGGCTCAAAGATCTTTAAATTAAAATGAAATGTCTACATGTACCAAGGGGTCTGGGAAGAAAGTGCATTGCAAATTGCAACAGGGGCTTTGACATTAACAAGTAGGTTTATCAACTGATCACCATATCATTTATTTTTATTGCTGTATCAAAACGGCACAGCAGCTTCTCGATGGGTTAGCCTATCATTTGGGTGTTAAAGGGATATATTGCGATATTGATACATCCAGTCAGACAAATTCTATATCTTCCCATCGAGGTAATCTGCATGTGCAAGGCAAGCAACAATACGGTTGACTATAGATGCCAGCCAGCACTTTGGCTCTCTCTGGACACAATTAAATCTAATGCATATTCATTTTATGAGCATTTTACCTTCCTGTCTTTTAACATGTACACGGATAAAGCATATCTCTCCCACCAATTTCATTGACTTTGTTTTGTAGGGGACCTAATATTTTAGTTGAGACAAAGACTAAACATTTGCAAATATAACTGTCACTACTTGCATGCTAAATAAAAGATTGGAAAGAATTCTGTTGATAGTTTAGTGGATTCGAACTCCAAGTTGTGGTGTCTCATTCTTGACTGGGTTACATATGACAATTTCTTAGATTTACTGTAGTCAAACCATAGTAACCAAGTTTATTTTGTTATATTTTCCAGAAACACAGTGACTCCTGGTGGTAAACCAAACAAAACCAGGGTTATCTGGGGTAAGGTGACTCGCGCCCATGGAAACAGTGGAATGGTCCGCGCCAAATTCACCAGCAACCTCCCAGCCAAGGCCATGGGACACAGGATCAGAGTGGTAATTAAAATGATTGATGAAATTACTGTTAATAATTGGAATCCTTAATACTACCGTTGTCTAGTAGCACCTGTTGTCCACAGCCTAAGTAGTTCTTTTTCCAAAAGGCATAAACATTCCTTGTGCAAGCTCACAGCTTCATTCGATTAGCTCAGCAGTAGATTAGAAACTGACATACTCAACACCTTGTTTCTAGTTCAAATCTGCTGCTGATCTCATAAAATGAAACGATGAGTGACTAACCCTGACCAGAAAATGTTCATGCCACCTGAGAACTACACTTATGCAAAGATACCATTGGGTTATTGTAAACTTGATTGAACTACCTGGTGTCCAATGGCCTTGGACAGCAGGTAGTTAATTCAAGAGTTCCAATGGGTATAGCTAGAAATTTATTTTTATTGCGAGCCTTATTTTTTGCAAAACTTCAGTCAACTGTGCTCATGGATGTGTTTTGTGACGACCACACATTGTTGAAATGTATAAATCTTTATAGATGTAATTCAATGTCATGCATGCCTATTCAAGACCCCCCCCCCCTCCACCACCACACACACATATTCATTATAGAATATTCTTGTGATGTTTGTCTTTACAGATGCTTTACCCATCCCGAATCTTAGCATTTGTTGGTTGTGACATTCTGTTTTTTCTTGTCTTTCAGATGCTGTACCCCTCCCGAATTTGAGTGTCTGTTGGTTGTACAGAATAAATAAAAACACAAAAACCAAACGTGACTGGCTCTGTCATCACTAATGTATTTAACCCAAAGCAGCCAAACAGGTTTTATTTCCAGGGATCTGAATCTTCTATTGCTTTAGAGACGAAAGCAGTTTGTCTTCAACTACAGCAACTTTGTAGCTGTGCATTTTTGAACAGCAATATTGAAATGGTTTAAGTAATTACTGTAAATTGATTGGGACAGCACAGCTAGTCATTTACATTTTGTTCGGGAACCCCCATTTTGAGGACCACTGTTCATGAGGACTGAGTGCGAGACACATGGATAGACTGCTTAGTCACTAAATGGTCTAGTGCACATAAGACTTGCTTGAAATAAAGACTAGTGCTTTGACTTCTGGATTTGGAAAGAATTCTGTTAATAGTTGGATTTGACCCTCAAGTTGTGCACCCACTTCTACCGTTATCAAGTACATCTTATACTTTATTCAGTTATGTGCATTTTCTTGGATTTACTGTAGTGAAATGATGGCAACAAAGTTTGTTCTTTGCAAAATTCACACAGACAGGCTTGCAATAATAGAAAAGGCTAGTTCTGTGGTGAAATGTAACAGTGGACTAGCTCGGACAATTGACAGATTCTAAAACCACTGCTCTAGTTTGATGAATCCTCCAGTGTTTTCAGGGTCATTGAGAAATACATTTTACATCCTAAATGTTTGTTTTATACTAGTCATAGATTTAATAATTCCCAGGGTGATTAAATCCCATGTACGGAGGGGTATGTGTTTAGACAGTTGGTTTATAATTTTAGGGAAAATTGAAATATACATGCGTATAATCACAATTTAATTACAATGTGACTTTATTTGTTTCTAGCTTAATCAATGTACTCTTAAAGGACCACTTTTCAACGTAAATTCATATTCATTCTGAACTGCCCATAGCCCTCCTGTGAGACACAGACTGAGTAGAAAAAAAGTGATATTTTACCATGTACATTAGTCAAGTGGTCCTATAAATATCTATCCAAAATTTAGTTTTGAAGTATTTAAAGTGCAATAGCGCAGTGAGCCACGCAGATGATTAAACGGCAGGGCCACATTGAGGTAAATAGTAAATAAAATTGTCTTAAACTGCTACTGCTACTATTGTCTTAAACTACTAGGTGTAGGATTTAAGGGTAATCACTAGATGGCAGTGTGATTAAGGAAAAGAATGGGACTGTTTTGATCCCATTGTCTGGGGCTTGACGTCAATGATAGGTGGGAAAAGAAACCTCGTAATTTATTTGTTTTACCATCTCTGATATAGTTGTCTATTACAGATAGAGACACGATAAGATGTACTTCTGTCTTCATGAAAATGTACTATTTCTTTTGTGATTCTGAAGATTTAAAACCACGTTTGCATTTTAAGGAAATGTATTATGCATTTCAGTGTGCAAAAAATATTCAAAATTAACACACTGAACACATTGCAAAAATATAAGTTGATCTGATTGTCTTAGAATACTTTTTAGGGTTTGCACTTTGCACACTGTCGGCTAGCATCCATTCCTGATGTTTTTGTCTCCCTGACAACGATCTAGCCAATCACAGCTGGGCCGCGTTTCCCCGGAGCATGGGACTGTGCGGTTGTTTTTCTTTAGTGATGCTGTAGTCGACTCGCTACTGACGGTCATGAGAGCAGGTATGTTGTTTATTATATCACTGTTAACGGCAATAACAACACACTTTGATGTTCACATCACAGCGTTCAAAAACAGCAGTACATATACGTTCATAATGAATAACCCCTTTGATCATCCCGCTGTAGAATCTCATGCTGATAACTGTATGTGTCTCATCACGAATCCTTGTAGTTCTGCTGTAAAAAGGAAAAACAAATAAGGAGGAAAGACATAATCCTGCAGGTCGCTGGCTGTGTTTCTATTGTTGACAACACAGATGTTATACATGTCCGTTATCAGTGTTTCTGAAGCATATCAACACGCTTCTGCTGTGAATCTTTTAAGCTGTCAGTACTAGTCTACATCCAAAGAGAGCTAACCTCTACATTTCAAAAATATAATGGTTCATAAAGGTGACGATTTTATACCAAATGAATGTAAACACACTGGAATTAGTGCATTCTTTGTTTCGAGAGTTTGTCCCAACTCCCAAGCTGACCTTCATTTCCTATAGGCTATGTTATAAGTAACTAACAATTTCTGAAATGCACGATTCCCATGTTTTTTTTAAGATATAGTTTTCCCTAAGTTGCGAATTACAATGCAACAGAGCTCTGTTCACCCCTCTTTTTATTCCAGTTCAATTATCCATATCGACTTTGTCTTTTATATTTTGTTTTTATTCCATTTGCAATTTTTGTTCTATCCCATCTTTGCTTTTACAGTCAGTGTTTCTCTTCGAATTGTAGCATAACATTTTTTTTTATTCTGCCCTGTGTATAACATAGTTCATTCAACATGCAGCTTGTTTAGAACAACAGTCAGTCTACACTATATAACCTGTCCCATAACATTAGACATAAGTAACAAAACAAAAACAATACATTAATTAAAAAGACTAAAGAGGGCATGGTGAGAAGTACCAGTTAGATTTAAACTTTAAAAACTATATAATCTGTGGTTTTGGCATTTTGTATTAAAACATGCCATCTGTACATGTGTTTATCAACATATACAGGCTCTAAGTGTGTTTTCCTTGTTTCAGAATAAAAGCTCACATCTCCCGATGTTGTTGGAAGATGAAAGAACATGATTTATGTAAGGACTACCTGGGGTCAGAGGCTAACTCATACCAGTGTCTCGGGGTCCAGGCAGGGAGGGCAGAGGTCGACGCACAACAAGTAAGTCTGAATGTACACTACAACTCCTGTCTCTTCTCCTCTACTCTCCTCTCCTCATATACAATCTCTCCTCTCCTCTCCTCTCCTCTCCTCTCCTCTCCTCTCCTCTCCTCTCCTCTCCTCTCCTCTCCTCTCCTCTCCTCTCCTCTCCTCTCCTCTCCTCTCCTCTCCTCCTTTGAGTCCTCTCCTCTCCTCATCTCTCCACCTCTCTCATCCTCTCCTCTCCTCTCCTCTCCTCTCCTCTCCTCTCCTCTCCTCTCCTCTCCTCTCCTCTCCTCTCCTCTCCTCTCCTCTCCTCTCCTCTCCTCTCCTCTCCTCTCATCCTCTGAGTCCTCTCCTCTCCTCATCTCTCCACCTCTCTCCACCTCTCTCCACCTCTCTCCACCTCTCATCCTCTCCTCTCCTCTCCTCTCCTCTCCTCTCCTCTCCTCTCCTCTCCTCTCCTCTCCTCTCCTCTCCTCTCCTCTCCTCTCTCATCTCCCCTCCTCTCTCCTCTCCACTCTGTTCCTGGATGCTGCAGTTGTTTACATAACTAGGCCCCTCCCCCTTCGCTGACTGTCCGATTGTCAGCTGAAGCAGCCAATTGCGCATTGAGGATGCGTGAAGGGGCAGTGAGCGATTGGCCGGCAATGTGTGAATGAAGTGTGTGTGTGTGTGTGTGTGTGTGTGTGTGTGTGTGTGTGTGTGTGTGTGTGTGTGTGTGTGTGTGTGTGTTCCCAACGTGAGAGGGAAAACGTGAGCGAGAGTGTGGCTGTTCTGCACGTGCCCAGCAGCAGCCACTCATAAAGCTTCCCGCTATGTGCTCTTATTATGGTTGTACATCCAATCTATAAATAGAACCGTTATTTCATCTGTGCTTTATTATATGGTTGTACGTCCATAAATAGAGCCTTTATTTCACATGTGCTCTTCAGAGGTTATTGAACAGAATCACATCCTGAAGATGTGAGGACAAAATGTGCCGGTCTACATGAGTTCCGACAGGTCACATTGTGATGTGTGAGCTTGGTGATCTGATATTCTATCTTGATGACCATGGCCAGTCTTGAAGCATTTAGACGCTTTGTTTTAGCTAAAACTAAGTGTGTGTGTGTGTGTGTGTGTGTGTGTGTGTGTGTGTGTGTGTGTGTGTGTGTGTGTGTGTGTGTGTGTGTGTGTGTCTGTGTGTCTGTGTGTGTGTGTCTGTGTGTGTGTTTCAGAATGCACCTTCAGAGGAGGGCTCTGCTGGCGAGGAGACAGACAAATCTACTTGCAACAAGTAAGATAGACAGACAGACAGACAGACAGACAGACAGACAGACAGACAGACAGACAGACAGACAGACAGACAGACAGGGCTTGAACCCTACAACACCCCCTGCTGCACTCAGATCATACACTAGGGAAGCTGCCTGAAGCTTCCATAAAAAAAAAAACACTCAGCCAGGACAACATAATCTCTGCCTCGCATGGGGTAGAATAAACTCCTCCACATTGCAGTTAGTTAACGGCAGATTGTTCCCAATATTACGATTGTAATCCAGGGGCGGATCTAGGCATGGGCATGGGGGGGGGGGGGGATGCGGGGCATTCCCCCCCTAAATGCCCTGACTGCCCCACCAAACATTGTGGCATGCAAATAAAGAAAGATATTTCAAATTAAAGTGCTTATATTTAAAATGATTTGAAACACTACTACTGCTACTAACTAACTACAGTCACTACTACGTCACTAAACCAACAGCATTTCATCATTGAAAACAGAAAACTCTCTGAGTCAGACCTTTAGCTTTATGCATGCTGCGTGTCTGTTGCAACTTCAACAACAACTGATGTTATTATTGATGCTTTACTTGACTAATACTGTATAAGTCCTGTAACTGAAAATGTTGTGGGTGCGGCTTCATCGCCCGTGTCGCTTCGTGCCACGGGTGATGAAGCTGCCCCCATACCATTTTCTCCTGCCCCCCCAATTGGGAAATGTTACATCCGCCCCTGTTGTAATCGTGAACCCCCTTCAGACTTCGCCGTATCGCTCATAGGCTTGACCTGGTTCTGACGACCACACAGACTTAGACTTACCTTAATGTGTTAATGTTTCGTTGTCATGATTTTGTTACTTGTTTTATTCTTGACTATAAATGCACCGAAAGATAAATTCTTGGCTGAAACCGAAAATGGGTCCATAAAAAACTTTTGAATGCATTAATTGTGTACACAATTCAGTCATACGTTTTCTGCTTATTCAGTTTGAAACCGAATAGGCGGAAAATAAATTTTCTTTTGCTGTTTTTCTGCTGAATATTATCTGCAGCCACATCTTCAGTGCATCACTATTCTTGACTTCAACATTTTGATTACAGGTTATTTTGATAGCTTCTAGGTTAAGTAGAGTGTTATTTTACCAAGGCTACACTACATCTCTCCTCACTTGTTGTTTGTTTGCCTTGACATTTTTAGCGTCTGCTAAATGCCTAAATTGCATTTAAATTGCAATTTGCAATTGTAAGTTGTTTTATTAACAGAATCCTCTGCTCTCATCTCAGACATGTGCATCCTGTGGACAGCGCGGGTCTGCTGTCCTTCATGACATTTAATTGGCTGACACCATTGGCCGTTCATGCCTACCGCAAAGGACAGCTCCTATTGGACAATGTGTGGCCCGTGTCACCATTGGAGAGCTGCCGGGCCAACCAGGACAGGTCAGTATCAACGACAGAAAACAAGCCTGGAAACATGAATCCTCAACCCCATGAATCGCCATTCACTGTTTAATTGACCCTTTGATATGCCCAGTATTAGTTGCTGTGCCTCTGAAGGCTCACAATGAGTCAGTTCTAATCCCACTTCAGACCATCTGTCTGTCTGTCCCTTTAAAAGTGCTTGTTTGTCATCAGTGCCCATACCCGAGGCGGGGTTGACGAAAGGGCCTTTCTGTGTGGAGTTTGCATGTTCTCCCCGTGTCCCCTAGGGTAGATACCCTCACAAAAACATGCAGTGATCCTGGGCTCTAAACTACCTCCCCCTGGCCAGCCGGGGCGCCTGATGGAGGGGACTGGAACTGGTTGGAATAACGTGTTCCTTCCACGCGCTACGTCCAACCAGGGAAACTCCCCCCTGTCAGGTGAAAAGAAGGCGGCGCGACTCCTCATGCCTTGAAGGAAACATGAGCCCAGTCTGCTGCCTCCCCAGGTTGGCGGAGGGTGTGTAGAGCCCAGGATCACATTAGGAATTGGCACTGGGTGAAAAAATGGGTTACAAAATCGTGGGATAAAAATTATAGAAATAAAAAAAGTGCTTGTTTGTGCTTATTTGTGTGTGTGTGTTTGTGTTTGTGTGTGTGTGTGTGTGTGTGTGTGTGTGTGTGTGTGCGTGTGTATGTGCAGGTTGTGTTCTCTCTGGGAGGAGGAGTTTTCGCGGCGCGGCTCAGAAGCGTCTCTACATTCCGTGGTGTGGAGGTTCTGCAGGAGACGTCTTCTCCTCTCCATCCTCTGTCTGACTGTCACACAGCTGGCTGGCTTCAGTGGACCGGTCAGTAACCAAACCCTACTCCCATTCAAAGTTATCTTCATTCTCCCAGTACATACTCAGTATGCCATGCTGATCTATGGAAAGATATGTAGTCTACAGCAGGGGTTTTCAACCTTTTTGATCCCTTTTTGAGCCCACCATTTATTCAGCATTTTAGCCTCACAGACCCCAAAACTAAAGATTTATTTTGCTTCTGTCCATGACCATTAATCTTCTAGTTGTGTAGACTTGGGCTAATTCACATGATGAATACTTTTAACTCTTGAGAGTGTAAAAATTTTTACGTTCTCAAGAGTTACATCTGGTTAAGCAACTTAGCTGGGGACCACCTGGAACCCTCTCAGGGACCACTGGTGGTCCCCGGACCACCTGTTGAAAAGCCCTGGTCTACAGGTATACATGTTGACTGTGTCAGAATTCACAGTGTTTTGTCCCTGAATGTCTGTTGTGGAGCTGGATCCCATTATAGTGTTGGTTTAGAATCAGACCCACTGCATCTCCCTACATCCAAAGAAGGCATTTCACATCAAAGTACATCAGTTGATGGTGATATACTATGCCTATTGAAAGGACCAGGGTAACTACAGCCTCATGAACAATATTTTAATTTCCATTCGTGCTAAGAAGTAAGCTATAACGTACTTTTGGATTATTTAGATTTAAATGTGCGACTGTAAAGATTAGACAGAAGACTGTCTGTACATGGAAAAGGCACCTTGCAGTGTTGCATCCATTATGTGTGTGTTTTCTTTTTGTTCTTTTTAAAGGCTCTAAATATACAGAAAAGTCACCCAGAGGTCAAATGGTGAGAACATGACTTCAATCAGTAAAACAAGCTGTCTGTAATGTAAACATTGTTATTACCACAGTTATGATATGTGTCTGTTTGATTGGCATTCCCTTACAGTCTTAATGCATCAGTCACATTGTTGCCAACTTAGCGCATTTGTCACTATATTTAGCTTTTTTGCAGACCCCCTAGTGCCAAAATTAGTAACTCCTAGCTGAAAATCTAGTGCTTTTTTTGCTGGTGAGTTGGGGCGAAATTGGTTGACAGGTGCCAGAGATAAAGCCCTTGTTTTTCACCATTTTTCCTCCTATGATAGTCCTCCTTCCATCCTAGAAAGGACTATTGGTAACCAAATGGATCTGTAACTCTTGAGATCGTAAAATGAAACCAAATGGACGGGTCCATTTGTTTTCATTTTACGCAAAGAATAAATAGTGAGCCCTGGTATGAAAATGGTGAAAACCACTGCTCTAGCGCATTCTAGTGCATTTTGGAAGTCCCACTAGTGCATTTTGGAATTTGGCAGTTTGCAACACTGATCAGTCAGTCCCTATAGCGCCCTGATGGCATATAAAACCAACAGCACCAGAGTTCCTGGCAGAATATAAAACCAACAGTTCTACAGTACACTACTGCTTATGATTATGACATTTAAAAAAGGTTTTTGTAGGTTTTCTCATTTTTCTAGGTTTTCTGAGCTCAGTTGCACACACGAAAAAAAAAAATACATTCAGTAGATTGTCTGTGGTCTCGAGTAGGAATGTCACTAACGGTTAATGTCTCCGTTGTTCCTGTGTCCCACTATCACTCGCATCGGTTAGAGTTGCGACATTGACGGGTCAGAAGTGAGTGACACTCGATTGCCTGAAAGAGTGACAAACTCGAATAGTTTCTTTTTGTCAGAGCGCAAATAAGAGCTATTTTAAACTGTTTGTACAGTAGTAACTAAAGTATCTGTAAAGGTTATATTGCACCATTGTCAAAACAAAAATAAAATAAAATTAAGGGATTTAAGATCAGAATATGCATTTGTTGAAAATGATATGCATTATATGTAAAACCGCAAAACCGATAACAACATATGGCTGATTCTTAACGAGTTGATATCCGTTTACCCAATCACGCATTTACATCCCTAGTCTGGAGGTTTTCTGGCTCAAACAGGTGCTCTGATGATCCTGCTGAATGTGATGTCACATTCTGCAAATCCCCATATATGTCAGTGGAACTTGCCAGCAGCTGTTTTGCCTGTTTGACTGCAGCCCAAAAGCCTTCCAAACCCCACAGAAAACTCCAGACCACTGAAAATCCACTGAATGTTCAAAGTTCTGGTTTTCTGGGTGTAATTGAGATCGTAAAAATAAAATATAATAAATGTCACAAAACTTTTAAAGTGCTAATTCAGATTTTGGGACTTAAGCTGTATGAAATACTGTCCATTAATATAGTGGTGTCAACTGTATTAGTTGATATCCAGAGTCCCATAGTGGGAGTTTTGGTCAATATGAAGTAGTTCCGGTCATTTGGGAGGGTCACTGGGGCCACGCAGTAGTAAAGTAAATGAATCCACAAAGCTAATGTAATTTGTCTTGTTGAATTATTTCTAAAATATTAGGGTCATTTTTGATCCCCCTATCAAGTGGCACTACTTTTTAGGCGTATTTTTTTTTTTGTTATATGGACACAAAAACAGTTGTGATAGAGGGGTCCAAAATTAACAGAGAATGTCCTAATATTTTAACAATAATTCAACAACACAAATGATGTTAGAATTTTGGATTCATTTACTTTTACTGCGTGGCCCCAGTGACCCCCACAAAACTCCCACCATGGGACGTTGGCCTTCAATTAATACAGTTGACACCACTATATTAATGGCAAGTATTTCATACAGCTTAACTTTAAAAAAATATAACTCCCCTTCTTTTCCCTCCCTCTCTCCTCTCCTCTCCTCTCCTCTCCTCTCCTCTCCTCTCCTCTCCTCTCCTCTCCTCTCCTCTCCTCTCCTCTCCTCTCCTCCTCTCCTCTCCTCTCCTCTCCTCTCCTCTCCTCTCCTCTCCTCTCCTCTCCTCTCCTCTCTCATCCTCTGAGTCCTCTCCTCTCCTCATCTCTCCACCTCTCTCATCTCTCCTCTCCTCTCCTCTCCTCTCCTCTCCTCTCCTCTCCTCTCCTCTCCTCTCCTCTCCTCTCCTCTCCTCTCCTCTCTCCTCTCCTCTCCTCTCCTCTCCTCTCCTCTCCTCTCCTCTCCTCTCATCCTTTGAGTCCTCTCCTCTCCTCATCTCTCCACCTCTCTCATCCTCTCCTCTCCTCTCCTCTCCTCTCCTCTCCTCTCCTCTCCTCTCCTCTCCTCTCCTCTCCTCTCCTCTCCTCTCCTCTCCTCTCCTCTCCTCTCCTCTCCTCTCCTCTCCTCCCCTCCCCTCCCCTCCCCTCCCCTCCAGGCCTTTGTAGTGAAGCGTCTGTTGGAGTACACGCAGCAGGAGGAGCCTGACCTCCCCTACGGCCTGCTGCTGGTCCTGGGCCTGCTGGTGACGGAGCTGGTGCGCTCCTGGTCCCTGGCGCTGACCTGGGGTCTGAACTACAGGACCGGGGCCCGCCTGAGGGCGGCGGTCCTCTGCATGGCCTTCGACAAGACGCTGCGCCTGCGCAGCGTCCGAGACAAGAGTCTGGGACAGGTACTGACTGATGCACTGATCCATCGGTAGACAGGAGCAGGCCCGGATGAAACATTTCGCAATTGGGGGGCAGACAAAAATGTATGTGGGCGGCTTCATCGCCTGTGGCGCTTTGCGCCACAGGCTGTGAAGGCACCCCCATACATACACCCCATACCCCCAGACTTTTATTAGTCTAGCATCAAGTAAGCATCAATAAATAACATCAGTTGTTGAAGTTGCAACAGACACACAGCATGCATAAAGCTAAAGGACAGAGAGTCAGAATGAATTAATGATGAAATGCTGTTGGTTTAGTGGTGCCACAATTGTAATTTGAAATGTGGGTTGTTTTGCATGCTATCATGTTTGGTGGGGCATTCAGGGCACTTAGGGGGGCATTGCCCCCCGATGCCCATGCCTAAGTGCGATGCATTGATCCGTCGGTAGACAGGAGGAGTCTGGGACAAGTCCACAAGTCCACTGATCCACTGTCACGATTATGACACTTTACTTGATGATTAATTGACTCAGATAATAATGATCTCAAATAATTCCGATTAACAATTTAATTGTTTGTGGCATTGGTCATTCCCAGTAAAAACACGCTCAGGACCGGGACGAATTAGTGACGTCTTGATTGTGTCCAGATCAAGGCAGTCCAAGGCTAGTCAAACCTGTCCCTAAAAATATCACTTGATTTCAACCAACACAAATCCTGTCCACTAAAGACGGGCGTCCCTGGATGCATCAGAGAGAGTCAGATTGAGGCCAGACTAATTAAAATCGATCCCAGGAGTCCCTTAAGGACGTCATCGTAACATCACTGCTCCAGTGACGTTCGAAACTAGGCCAGATCACAGCCAATATGGGGATGATATTTATTTCATTTTCAGGATGTCTTCACCAATTGAAATAATAAAACTTACAGGGGTTAAAGATTTCCGGCACGGTGCCGGAAGTCAGGCTTGCGGAAAAAATAATAAAAAAAAAAAACACGAGACCAATGTTGCCAACTGCCAAAATCCAAAATGCAGTGGCACTTCGAAAATGCACTAGAAGGAGGAGCCTGGGAAGTGGTTTTCAACCCAACTCACCAGCAAAAAGCACTAGATTTTTTTACCTGGAGTTTTTTTTTAACGCTAGGGGGGTCTGGGAAAAAAGCTAAACATAGTGACAAGTTCGCCAAGTTGGCAACACTGACAGAGACACGTGGAGAGAGAGTGATGATCAGCGAACCGGTGTGAGGACTGGAGTCGGGACGCTGCAGTTCATGAAGCCATAGATAAAGGCATCATAAATAAATGGCACTGGGCATGGCTAGATGAGACTGGGCGAGATGGGAAGGCATTTAGCAGTTGGTGCAGGAAGCTAAGGGATCGAGGCAGGTGGGTGCTTGCTCTTCTGCACGCTGTGCTGGCGGTCCACGACCGGACCGCCGCACATCTCTGTCTGGACCCTTAAAAAATGGTCGAAAGAGAAGGGAAGAAAAAAGGCGCCGCGTAATTCCCAGAATAATTGCATAAACATGCCTCGCTTGATTTCACAATCCCCACATATTTTCGCATAAAGTTTATAAAGTTACAACCTCACCCATTTGGTCACTTATTTCACACAGAATCGCGGTGGTGGTAAAGAGCCCGTCTAAAAAGTCTCTCTCTCTCTCCCTCTCTCTCTGTCTCTCTCTCTCTCTCTCTCTCTCTCTCTCTGTCTCTCTCCCTCTGTCTCTCTCCCTCTCTCTCTCTGTCTCTCTCTCTCTCTCTCTCTCTCTCTCTCTCTCTCTCTCTCTCTCTCTCTCTCTCTCTCTCTCTCTCTATCTTCTTTCAAGAGAAAGATCTGTTGATTCCGTTTTTCTTTTTTTCTTACTCCCCGCATCAACACCAGTACGTCTCCTCTCTTGTTTTAGCCGTGGTCCGGTGCGTCAGCCAGTCTCTCTCCCTGCTCTCTCAATGCCTCTCTGACGCGCGTTGGACACACCGCTGTGTGCCATCGCGGAGTGGAGCGAGGCGCGCACACACAAGACGCAGTAGCGGTGTTGAAACACGCACGCAAATTACCGGTAATGCCATGTAGAACGAGATAAGAGCGCATTGCTTTGACCCGTTGGTGGGAGATTTACAGGGTGAACGCACGGAGGTGCATGTGTGATAAAGTGTGTGCAGCACTGGCTGCAACGACAACGCAGCAGTTCCATATGGGAATGAGTGACTAACGTTAGCTTCGCTAGCTGGTTAGCCAAAAGTGTTTACATTAGAGTTGAAAGCCAATGCTAATTTCCAGCAGTCTGTCTAGCCCTAGCACTGGTCCATAGCTCCACTGTTAGAGCTATGAACCAGAGCTAGTATGGCCCCATATAGAACCCTCCTGCTAGCCCTCTGGAATGCTCTTCAGTCCAGTCCACAGACAGCTCTTTTCACTATCATTATTGAGTTATTGCTTCACCTTAGTGCCCCTCCAATAATGTTTTGTTGTCTTATGTCCCCATGCAAAGCAGTAGGCATAGTAGTATTCATATCAGTGGTTCTAATGCTGTATGAAAACTAATCAACACAGGATTGTTTTATATAAGAGGCAAGAATTGTGAAAATAGCTGGTCTACAGTTTCACAATGAGCTTGTAGATCTGCCATCTCCACAATATTTATCTGTGGAACCATTCTGTTGCTATAGTCTGGGTGGGGGGGTCCCCAGTTCAAATATAATTAGGCTACAATGAATGGACTACCTGAATATTTGTAAAATTGCTATCCTATCTAGTGTCAGAGAGAAAATATAAATGTTTCATGTTATGTGTACAAATTAATATCCAATTAATCGATAATTTACATCCCTAACCCCAGGTAATGGCAATACTAATCAGTGT
>CM076977.1:43464055-43521555 GCA_039105355.1 Benthosema pterotum | reverse complement strand
ATTTTGATGTTTTTCTCCCATTCGCACCCATTCAATCCAATGCATTCAAAAGCCATTCCTGAGATTCTGCCCCGGAATGTCGCATGGATTAAAGTTCTCCGTACGGGGTACGGATTTCCGTACTGGGGAGGATTCCCCAGGGGCTTCATAAGATCCACGCCATTTGGCAAAAAAAACTAAAAGGGGAGGGTTTGCCCACGGCCGCGATGTTAGTTAATGGCGTGACCAAACGCAAAACCAAAACGGACCATTATACTTGACTTGCAACTAAGTCAAGTGATCTCCAAACTACAATGCATCATCCCTAGGAAAATAGATTTGTGCGCTCCGCTCCGTGCAAGTCAAGCTGCACCGGTGTAGGCTAATCAAGTGCATGTTGAGTGAGTGGCTGTGTAACTTGAAGAGTTGCGACATTGAAGGGTCATAAACTGAGCGGTCGAGCTGCTCGATCTGAACTGTGACAAACATAGATGGCTGTCCCCATTGCCCAATAGAAGTCTATGTAGAGCAGACGCCATTAACGTTTCCAGGAAGTGAACGGAGATGTCATAACTTTCCGGGTCTGGCTCTACTCTATGGTCTGGCTCCGCTGCTGACTCAGCCTATCTTGTCTGTTGTTATTTTATATGTTTAATGTCGTTTTACGTGATTACACCCGCTTTCTTTTTGTGGCAATATGAAGTTTAATGCCTGGCCGTGTTATCACTCAGGCACTCAGACAAACCATGCGTGTCTGTTGTGTTTTGGATTCACTGGCCAAGTATTCAGAACTTAAGCACAGCGCGACGCGAAAATGGAATAAAATTAAGAAAAGAGAGTCAAGAGGAGGAGTGCGAGCCAGATTAAGGAGACACGGCAGCCTACATCCTTTGCCGGTAATAACGTTTTTAATGTTCGCTCTTTGAGCAACACGATGAATGAACTGGTCGCAAAAGTTAAATGCGACAAAGTATGATTAGTATCCATGTCCACTGTGAGCCGCATGAGAAGCTAACCACAGTGGGAACACTGATACCGAACGGGTAGAGCCAGGGCTGGATCTAGACGGGGACAGGGGTGGGCAGTGCCCACCCAAATGCGCATCTTGCCCACCAATGAAAGGTTATATCAGTGGTTTTCATCAGCGGTCCAGGGACCACCAGTGGTTGAGAGATGGTCCCCAGCTAAATGTAGCCCAAGTCTACACAACTAGAGAATGTAGAAGATTAATGGTCATTTTAGTATGTTTGACTGTTTCCCCCCAAATCCAGCCTGGAATTGTGGACAAAAGCAATCAAAAGCAAGCAAGAAATCTTTATAGTTTTGGGGTCTGTGGGGCTAAAATGTCCTCAAATGGTGGTCTGTGGCTCAAATGTCGAATAAATAGTCGGCCCTGGTGTCATAAAGATTGAAAACCACTGCTTCATATGGGAGAAACTTTGGAGCTGCCCACCCTGCCATTTTTCTAGCCCACCCTAGTAGGGCTGGCTAAATCCCGCCCTGGGTAGAGCTGCTGCTGCAAGAAAAACAGAAGATGTTGCTGACAATATAGCAAAAATAAATGTATTAGGCCTACATGTTATTGAATGATATTTAATTGAATGATTTATGTATTGCCTCGCTATACAGATCATGTGAGCAAACTAACGTGGGTGTGTGTGCGCGCAATTGCGCTGAACGGAACAGCTGTCGGGGCATTGATTGATTGATTTGCAGAATAGGCAACAGTATGGCTATACTATTTACTACCCCCCCCCCCCCCCCCCCGACTGAAATATTTTCTGTCTTTGGATTTTTTTCCGCTTTAATCCCTGATGTCGTTTGCGCACGAGTAAATCAACTAGGGCTAAACGTAGCCTCGATCTCCAGGCTCTCATCCGCGCTGCGAGATGAGAGCCTGGATTCACGGTGCCCCAAAGCCACTGACGGAAGTCGGGACTTCTGGTTAGTCGGGACTTCCGCCGGAAGCCGGAACCTCCGCCAGAAGTTGCCATTAGTCACGATGCGGTGCTCCCGAAAATGAATACCCCACGGAAACATTTTATTTCTCCCTTTGTGCTTGCAAAGCTGAAGATGAAATTGTGCACTTTGCACACTTTTATAACTGCTTTGTTCGTTTTTTCTGAAAATAACATTGAACAAGTCAAGTCGCTAGTGAGGACTGAACAGGGTTGTTTCTCTGGGGATTGTAAATACAGTCACTTCCGCAACTAACGTTCTCAGTCTCAAAAGTGCACCGTGTAACCAGGGTGGGCTAAACGTCACTTCCTGACTTTTGAACCGGAACTTTTTGCTCAGATCGTGAGAGGACAGGTTAGTCAAGACACCAGAAACACCATGACGTCATCACACATCCTGTTTAGGAGATCTCGCGCAAAATAAGGGTTTTTACCGAATGTGCTGGCTTGAGCCATGGAATAGGGCAGAAAACGACCGCGTGAATCGTGCTAAAAGAGTTAAGAAACCCACCGTTTCCGGTTCATTTCACCTTCAAGCTGAAGACCTTTCTGATCCCCTCTCTCTCTCTCTCTCTCTCTCTCTCTCTCTCTCTCTCTCTCTCTCTCTCTCTCTCTCTCTCTCTCTCTCTCTCCAGGCGTTTACAGTAGTGACCGTGTTCAATGCCATGACCTTTGCCCTGAAGGTCACGCCTTTCTCTGTCAAGTCCCTGTCTGAAGCCTCTGTGGCCATGGAGAGATTTAAGGTAACTGTCTTGTCTGTCTTACAAACATTCATTATAAGTTGCTTTACAACATCTCCAAGCTGGTGGTACGACTTAAAATATCTGGCTACTATAAAATAATTGTTTAATTAGCCTCCCCCCCTCTCTCTCAGAGTCTGTTCTTGCAGCCAGAGATCCAGAGTGTCCGTGCCGTTCCCGCTGACCCCCAGGTTGCCATAGAGATGACGGGTGCCAGGCTGGCGTGGTGCGAGGGGGGTCACAGCTCGCTCCCCTCCCCCCGAGGGACCCCCGCCGCGGCCAGGGAAAGGAGCAGACACGGCTGGAGAAGAAAGTAAAAGAAAGTCAAGAGTTAAATTATATTTAAACATCTGAATTACATCATTTTCAAGAGTCCATGCAATTAGAAAATGGAGAACTGTTATTGTGGACAAATTGTGGACAAAATGTGAAAGTTCTTAGTTTTGAAACTAAACTCGGCATCCCAAACTGTCAACTCAAACCTCAAATACTGGCTTCAAACATCAGTAATGGCATATACAGGAAAACCTTCCAAATCTCTCCCTCTATGTTTCATTATAAGTGCATTATTCTTAAACACTATATGTAACACCATCAGCACTGTTTCAAAGCTCAAACTTTCTAGAGGGCCTTGAAATGGATTTTTCAGTAATGGAACAATCAATTTTTTGATGTGTAGATCTTGTTGAGCCGGGCATTTTGAAAGTAACTTTCAAGTAAAAAGTGTGGGCAGCCCTGCTGTAATGCCTTGCTCAATGTCTCCTCTCCTCTCCTCTCCTCTCCTCTCCTCTCCTCTCCTCTCCTCTCCTCTCCTCTCCTCTCCTCTCCTCTCCTCTCCTCTCCTCTCCTCTCCTCTCCTCTCCTCTCCTCTCCTCTCCTCTCCTCTCCTCTCCTCTCCTCTCCTCTCCTCTCCTCTCCTCTCCTCTCCTCTCCTCTCCTCTCCTCTCCTCTCCTCTCCTCTCCTCTCCTCTCCTCTCCTCTCCTGCAGGTCTCCAGACAGAAGGACGTCCCAGGAAGAGTCCACAGGCTCCCTCTTGCTGAGAGGAGAAACCTCCAGCCCAGAGGAGGAGGAGGCTCCCCTGTCGCCCCCACGCCTCCAGAGCACCCTGCACGGTATCCACCTCAGCATCAAGCAGGTATGGACAGTTTGGGTTTTAAAAAAATATCACCAGGGACCACTGGTGGTCCCCGGACCACCTGTTGAAAACCCCTGTTCTAATGAAACCGACTGGATCTGTGATACTTGTGTGTTTGGTGTGTCCGTGTGCTTCAGGGGACGTTGGTTGGAGTATGTGGGAGCGTCGGCAGTGGGAAGAGTTCTCTGCTGTCTTCCATCCTTGGACAGGTACAGCACCTCCATGATTATTAGAGGAAAATTACACCACCAGAATTGCTTGTAGATCTCCTGAGCTATATTATATGGCTCTGGTTACAGGGAGACACAGTTATATGACTCCATAAAACCGTGCTCCAAATATTTTTTTGAATGAGAAAATGCTCAGTGGGTTGAGGCAGTGTGCACATTTTTTAACTCATTATTTTCAACAGCCTTATTTTACAATGGAACAATTGTATATATTTAAACATTGATGATGATTGATGACCTGTGTCTGTGGTTGTGGGACAGATGTCACTGCTGGAGGGCAGTGTCTGTGTCAGAGGAGACTTCGCCTACGTGGCCCAGCAGGCCTGGATCTTCAACGCCACGCTGCGAGACAACATCCTGTTCGGCAACGAGTACCAGGAAGAGAGGTGAGACTCCAGGGTCACCTCTGGGAGAGACTATAGTTCATTCTTTGGTGAAGACGTAGTCTCTTGTGTGTCCTGTTGCAACTTTACCACTGTGCCATCCCAAGTGCTCGGTCAGAGTGTTTATTTTAATCTGTTTGGTTGTGACACCAAGAAGTGATGCATGTCTAATGATTGTTCTGTGTACCTCTCTGTGTCTGTGTCTGTGTCCAGGTACCAGTGTGTGCTGAGTACATGCAGTCTGAGAGCAGACCTGGCTCTACTGCCCAACTCTGACCTCACAGAGGTGACACCATTTACTCCTCCTGCATCGTAAAGATTCATAACAATTACTGATGCACCAGATGTTCGGCTGCAGAAAATATTCAGCAGAAAATGGCTAAAAAGAAATTTTCATCCTTTGGCCCAAATTGTCAGAAAATTGATCACCAAATAGTATATGCAATTAATGCATTTAAAGGGGCTGAATAAATGTGTTTATGGACCTGTAATAATGACTATTATTTAGCTAAGTTTTGCCATAATCTTTAAGGTAATCTTTAAGGCGTTAATGTACGCCTATGACAGCAATGGCAGGAAAAGAAATAATACAATATTATGTGCATACGGCTATTCTGTTTTTCGGCCATCTGTTTCCTATATTTGGTATTCGATTTTGGCCAAAACATTATTCCCTTTCGGTACAGGTCTACAAACGAGCTCACAGTGCACTGCATCGCAGCACATTGTGAGCTCGTAGATCTCTGCATTTTCAAAGGGTGGAGCTGTGTATGGAAATGTGTATAGTACTTAGGGCTCCATTTTACCGCTAACCCCCTATCCCTTAACTTCTTTGCCTTTTTAAACTATTTGGAATTAAAAAATTCCACCCATTTTCAATTCTTTTTCTGAGAGCGTACAAATGAACCTGTTAGGGTTCATTTGGTTGCATTTGTACGCTCTCAGAAAAAGAGCGTACTTGCATTTGTACGCTCTCAGAAAAACGAAGCGTCTAAAGAAATCCATTAACATGGTGAAAATGCATCTTGATGATGTCATCAAGATGTTTCACATGTCCATGTTTATCATGTCCACCCAGCACCTCTACAGTAGGGTATACTAATGACATATTAGAATGTTGAAAATGGGTGGACTTCCCCTTAAAAAAACATTTTTCAGTAGTTCAAATGGCCAGTCTATAAGCTCACAACGTGTTAATAACTTGACATGTTGAAATATTCCAATTCTTTTTTTTTTCAAAATAGTAAAAACGAAAATAAGGGATTTGGGATAAGGGGTTAGCAAGCATGTAATGAAAATGGAGCCCTTAGTGTTTTTTCTTCGTCTCCGTTCGTCAGATCGGGGAGCGCGGCGCCACGCTGAGCGGCGGCCAGCGCCAGCGGATCAGCCTGGCCCGCGCGCTCTACAGCGACCGCGACGTCTACCTGCTGGACGACCCTCTGAGCGCGCTGGACGCGCACGTGGCCAACCACGTCTTCAACAACGGCATCAAGAAGCACCTGCGCCACAAGACCGTCGTCTTCATCACTCACCAACTACAGGTATAGGATTGAGGAGGTCAACGCAAAATAAATGTTGAGGGTTTCAGATATTTCAAGTGTCGTAACTCTATGGTCAGCCATGAACCCGGTGCAAACCAGCAGAAGTGTCATCTTGCGTCCGTCCTCATGTAGGCTGTGACTGAATTCCTGGCCCAAGCCTAGCCTGGGACAGCAAATTAAGTCGGGACCACAGCCCCTGTGAAATCCTACTGAAATCCTCATGTAGGCTGCAGCCTTACAGCATATACAAACTCTTTGCGCCTGCAAACCGGCCTCTGTCTGTATACCTTGAGATGGCTGAACCTAACATGAAAGTGAAAATGTGAGTTTCAACACACTGTTGACATGGTTGACTGACAATATATAGCAAAAAGAATGCATTTTAGAGTGGTGAAAATAGGTGAATTTGAATTTGAACATCTCATCACACCATTCTAAGCTTGTGGTGGGGTAGAGGAAACAGCCAATAAGGAGTTTTTTTTTTCTTCATAAAATAACAATTATCTCTTCACTAAGCCCCTCCCCAATCCGGCCTTATCCACTAGGCACATTGGAAGAGGAAAGCTTGACCAGGGAAACTTGACCTGGATAGGACCAGTTGTTAAAGTATTTGCATTGCCATTGGACAGTGAGCAAACCCCTCCCCAAAGGGTGGGGCTTAGAGAAGAGCTCATTGGGCGAAATAAATCCACTGCAAATAAAGTTAAGAAATCCTTCTGGGGTCGAATTCTGCTTTAACTGTAGGTTGCAGATAAACTGTTTGACTTAGAGCGCAAACTTTTGTGTATGTTTGTGTGTGTGTGTGTGTGTGTGTGCCTGTGTGCGTGCGTTGGTGTGCGCCTGCGTGCATGTGTGTGTGTGCCTGCGTGCGTGTGTGTGTGCCTGCGTGTGTGTGTGTGTGTGTGTGTGTGTGCCTGCGTGCGTGCTCAGTACCTGGTAGAGTGTGATGACGTCATCCTAATGCGAGAGGGGAGTATAGTGGAGCGTGGTAACCATGACGACCTGATGAAGCTGAACGGAGACTACGCGTCCATGTTCAATAACCTGCAGCTGGGAGATACACCACACGCTGAGGTAAACTACAGAGACCCCTGTCTGGGTCTCTCTGTCTCTCTCTCTCCTCCTATGCTATCATTTCCAGTGTTGGGCAATATTATTGTACTTATACAGTAAGTCCTTCAGGTCAGACATTAGGTCTGCCCACATGAAAATTGTGTCCTGTTGAGCATGATTAATCCGTGCTGATGACAGTTCTAGATAAGCAATGTCCAGAAAGGCTCATCGTAACCAATGTGTTTTGCCAATGTCATGTGAGGGTTTCCAGCACTGGGCTATGCTCTTTTTAGCTGCCGTGAGCCCAGCCAGCCAACCACGTGCCAACATAGAATCATCATATAGCAGATGTGTATGTATTATAATATGTAATATATTACATATTACAAATTACAATACCTTTGCACCCATCACCCATGAAAAAGGGGAAGTGGGAAGGGAAAGAGAGTCACCAATCAGGCAGAAATGCTATAAAACTTAAGCAGCATTCTGTCTCAACCTTTTAAATGAAATGATTCCAAGCCAACATGTAACAAAACAAAAAAAAAGTAAAAATATGTAATATACAGTATTATATATTCTTTTTACAAGGTAACTAGTTACTTATTACTGTTTTGGCAGAGTAATACCTTACTTTACTAGTCACTGGGGAAAGCAGTAATATCACAGTAATATATTACTAGTAATTTACTAGTTCTGCCCAACACTGTAGCTGACATGTATGGTAGTATCTAGTTTTATTTTTTTATGATGCGCTTATTAGGGCATTAACGACTTGAGATTTTTTCAAGTCGACTTGTCAGACAGTCAAGTCGATAAATTATCGATTTATCGTTTTATGGCGCGGGGGGGGGGGGGGGGGGGGGGGGGGGGGGGTCCGTCGTGGTGGTTCTCCGAGGGGGGTCGGGGATCAAATGGTGCCGCTATGACGCCGGCGCAGTGCTTACACAAAACACACCGCGAGGCTACGCATGAAGCATGTGGCAAACAAAACAATATTGGCACACAGTGCAGCACAACGTCCACTATGGCCAGCCATAAAACACACAACGTTCTAACCACACGTTAGAACGCAACAGAAGACATACACACACGCTGGTTCTTGAAGATGAGGAATGCATTGTCTAACATAGCGGCCACATTATCAGAATACTATCCACTAGCCGCCTCCTCCTCCACCACCACCACCATACCGCACCGCTTTCTTTTCTGATCCATTCAGTAAATTAATGAGAACGACGCGGACAGAAGCATGCGTAGCCTAATGCGAAACGAGGAACAAGACGGTCGCTGTAGCACGAGGACGAGTTGGTTGATGAAGTCCTGTATTTCGTTGACACTGTTTGCTGTTCGATCTGATCTGTGTACGTAATGATCAGTGGAACGCAGCGCGCCGCCGCGCCCAGAGCGCATGCAGCGGCAGTAAGTTGGTAAGCCTAAATTAAGGCTTTACTCCGATAGAGTTGCAAAGGAAACTTCTGTCCGTGAGTGACAGTAACCAATATTACAGTTGAATTATATACACACGCGTCGCACATATAGAGAAAGAAAAAAAGGGGAAGACAAAGGTAAATGTTTAATTCCTCCTCCTTACTCCTTCGCTCGGAGGAAGGGGAAAAAAAAACAACTTATCGACTTGTGCTTTTTAGAGTCGACACGTGTTATGCAAATCGATGCATCGATGTATCGATTTTTTGGTTAAAGCCCTAGCGCTTATGTATAGTTTTAGTGTTTTACAGATGTTTTAGTGTGTGCGTGCGTGCGTGCGTGTGTGTATGCGTGCGTGGTATCGTACAGGTCATTTCTGATCTGGTCCCTCCTATAGTGAGAATCACATCATACTCAGTGTTTCTGCCGGCTCTGCTGCCTCCGGTTTTGATTGGATTAGACTCTATGAATCTGATTATTAGAGGATGTTTCAGAGCAGATGTTTTATGACCTGCAGGCTCCCGGTATGAAACCAGGCAGTTCACTGAAGAAACCCACAGAGAAGAAAGCAGGATCTGTGAAGAAAGACCAGCCGGCCAGCCAGGATAACGGTACTGATCGCTGAAAAATAAGCAACATTCAGTCAGTTCCATCACCAAACACATATCTGGTCTCAGTAGTACAGAATTTACACAGTACCTAAGCATTGAAGGGGCTCAACCGTGAATTTAAATCCAATTATATGCATGTTGCACTTTAATACCTCTAATACAGGGGTGCCCAAAAGGTAGATCGTGATCTACTAGTAGATCACACAGGCCATGCAGGTAGATCACATGACAATCCCCTAAAATGTAAAGATCTGTAACACTTGAGAGCGTTACGGGTCCATTTGGTTTCACATTTTTTACATTCTCAAGAGTTTTACATTCTCAAGAGTTAAATTATATTTATATTATATTTAAATTCAGCAAAAAACAGCTTTACTTTTCTTCGATGCATTGTGGCTGAAGGGAACGATAAAAACAAACGTGGCGAAGTGGATCAATGTCAACATTAAAGGTGCGGTAACTCCCGGTGACCGTGTGTGTAAAATATGAATGTTTTTAAACACTCTGATGATGATGATGATGATGATGATGATGATGATGATGATGATGATGAACAGATCCTATACGATCAGCAGCAGCAGTACTGCTGTATTCAGCATCATGTGGGATCGGTGACGGGAACGGTAGTAAATAGTGGCCTGAGCTGAACTATCGTTAGTGCCATCTACAGGGGCGGATCTAGGCATGGGTATGGGGGGGGGGCAATGCCCCCCTAAATGCCCCCCTAAATGCCCTGACTGCCCCACCAAACATGATGGCATGCAAAACAACCCAAGATATTTCAAATGAAGGTGCTTATATTTGAAATGAATTGAAACACTACTACTGCTACTAACTAACTACAGCTGTGGCACCACTAAACCAACAGCATTTCATCATTGAAAACAGAAAACTCTCTGAGTCAGACCTTTAGCATTTTATGCATGCTGCGTGTGTGCTGCAACTTCAACAACAACTGATGTTATTATTGATTCTTTACATGCCGAAAATGGTATGGGGGCGGCTTCATCACCCGTGTCGCTTCGCGCCATGCATTTTCTTCTGCGCCCCCACCCAATTTGGAAATGTTACATCCGCCCCTGGGCATCTAGCGACAAAAAAGGTGAATGGTTTTGGTGCATTGCTGTACTGTGTGCAGGTCAGTGTGTGCTACCAGAGCAGTGTGCTCACGGCGGCGTGTCATGGAGGGTGTACCAGGAGTACATGCGAGCTGCAGGAGGAGTCCTGGTGTGTTCCTCCATCCTGCTGCTGTTTGTCCTCAACGTGGGAAGCTCTGCTTTCTGCACCTGGTGGCTCAGCTACTGGATCAAACAAGGCAGCGGAGTGAGTCATAGTATACTTCTGAACCCGTCTTGGTTTTGCTTTGCTTTGCTTTGCTTTGTATTTCTCGGGGTGAGCTTTTCATTTATTTATTATTTTTATTTATTTTAATTTAATTTTATTTTATTATTTTATGTTATACTTATGTTATACTTTTTTTTAATACTTTTTTCATCATGTTACTTTTTATTTATGTTTCTCATTTATTTTTTTCATTCATTTATTTATTATTTTTTCATTCATTTATTTGTTATTTTTTCCTTCATTTATTGATTTTATTTTATTTTTATGTTATTTATTTATGCATTTATGTATTTTTATAGTATTTTATTTTATTTTGTTTTATATTTCATTTCATTTCATTTCATTTCATTTCATTTCATTTCATTTCATTTCATTTCATTTCATTTCATTTCATTTCATTGTTTTTTGACCAGGTAACGGTGAAGAGATAATTTAAAGGCAATGCATTGCCTTTTTAGTTTTACCATGTGTGTGTGTGTGTGTCGTATTGCCTTTTTAACATGTGTGCTTGTGTGTGTGTGTGTGTGTGTGTGTGTGTGTGTGTGTGTGTGTGTGTGTGTGTGTGTGTGTGTGTGTGTGTGTGTGTGTGTGTGTGTGTATGTATGCGTGTGTGCGCGTGCATGCGCGTCTTTGCCTGTGTGTGTGCATGTGTGTGTGCGTGCATCGTCCAGAACACCACGGTGCTGCTGGGTAACAGCTCGGTGCTCAGTGACAGCATGCGGGACAACCCCCTGAAGCACACGTACGCCGTGGTGTACGCCTCCTCCATGGGCGTCATGCTGCTGCTCAAGCTGCTCAGAGGGGTGGCGTTCGTCAAGGGCACGCTCCGAGCCTCGTCCGCGCTGCACGAGGAGCTGTTCCGCAAGATCCTCCGCAGCCCCATGAAGTTCTTCGACACCACGCCCAGCGGCCGCATCCTCACGCGCTTCTCCAAGGACATGGACGAAGGCACGGTGCTACACCACACCAACACCATTACACGGCACTACAACTTTCAGGGCCGGATCTAGAAGGGGGTGCAGGGCACTGAAATGTGCATCCTGCCCACCCAATGAAAGGTAGTATCAGTGGTTTTCATCAGTCGTCCGTGGGAACACCAGTGGTTGAGAGAGGTCCAGTTGGTCCCCGGCTAAATGCTGGAAAGTTGGTTAACCAGATGTGATTTATTGAGAGCGTAAAGATGAAACCAAATGGACCCGCAAGGGTCCATTTGGTTTCATCTTTACGCTCTCAATGAGTTAAAATATTCATCATGTGAATTAGCCCAAGTCTACTCAACTAGAGAATCTCGAGGATTAATGGTAATTTTGATGTGCGTGTTTGACTGTTTTGTTTCCCAAAAATCCAGCCTGGAATTGTGGACAAAAACAAAATAAATCTTTAGTTTTGGATCTGTGGGGTGAAAATGTCATCAAATGGTGGTCCGTGGCTCAAATGCCGAATAAATAGTGGGCACTCCAAGAGGCTTGGCACTCGACGGTTGGAGTCCTAAAAAGCGTCAGTCTTTGTGTTATAATGCCTATTGTTGTCTTGTGACAAGCACCATGAGTTACTGAGAACTACCGTATATTTAGCTGACTGTGTACTATGGAGGTGACAGTTAAAGGGGAATTCCACCCATTTTCAAAATTTTCCATTTGTATCCTCTCAGGAAAAAGGGGTCTGAAAGAAAAATCATTAACATGGTGAAATACATCTTGATGATGTCATCAGATGTATTTCACCATGTTAAGGATTTTTTTCAGACCTCCATTTTTAGGAAATACAGAATTGGGGGAACTTTTTTATAATGTCCACACAACATGTCTAAGGTATATTAATTAATGACATATAAAAATGTTGAAAATGGGTGGAGTTCCCCTGTAACGTTTATTCTGATTCTGTCTCCCCCTGTCTGCCTGCCTGCCTGCCTGCCTGCCTGCCTGCCTGCCTGCCTGCCTGCCTGCCTGCCTGCCTGCCTGCCTGCCTGCCTGTCTGCCTGTCTGTCTGCCTGCCTGCCTGCCTGCCTGCCTGCCTGCCTGCCTGCCTGCCTGCCTGCCTGCCTGCCTGCCTGCCTGCCTGTCTGCAGTGGACAGCCGCCTGCCGTTCCAGGCGGAGATGTTCATCCAGAACGTTCTGCTGGTGTTCTTCTGCCTGGCCATGGTGGGCTGCGTCTTCCCCTGGTTCCTGGCGGCGGCCGTGCCGCTGGTGGTGCTGTTCTCGCTGCTGCACGCCGTCTCGCGGGTCTTCGTGCGCGAGCTCAAGCGCCTGGACAACCTGACGCTGTCGCCCTTCCTGTCTCACATCTCGTCCAGCGTGCAGGGCCTGAGCACGCTGCAGGCCTACGGCCGCACGCGCCACCACATGGACAGGTATAGTGCTGCGCTGTTCGTTACGTTTGGCTGCGAACTGTGGTGAAAAATGTTTGTCGTGTGACGTTTTTTTTACACAGAGGAAAACATAATAAAAAAAACTAGTAGTAGTGCCTCACCTTAACCAAGAACTCAGAACTTAAAGGGATATTCCACTTTTGGTCATTTTATGGTCTACTCAGACTCATGTGAAGTTTATAAGTTACTCCATTCAGTATTTAGATATTTGATGTTCATTTTAGCGCCTCCAGCTCCTTCTTATACAAACCCATTATAACTTAAAACTTCATTTTAACCATGACAGATTATTTTAAATAACCCATGTTTTTTTGGTGACTGATATTGTCCATTTATAGTTTTCATTTGTTTTTTAAAATATTCTTTCATTCATTTGGGCATACCCACCCAAATGAATAAAACAATATTTTAAAAATAAATGAAAACAGTAAATGAAATTCCACAGCCCCTGTATTAGGAGGACAATATCAGTCACCAGAAAAAAACATGGGTTGTTTTCGAATAATCTGTAATAGTTAAAATGAAGTAATAATGGGTTTGTATAGGAAGGAGCTGGAGGCGCTAAAATGAATATCAAATATCTAAATACTGGAAGGAGTAACTGTCTGGTGTGTTCAAATGAGACTGAGTAGACCATAAAATGACTGAAAGGTTTTTTTGAAAGTGGAATATCCCTTTAAATCAGTCTGAACAATATCAATGGCAACCGACTAACTCGTATATAGAAATTATAGGATACCAGGTAAACGATGAACCTAATGTCTAAATAAATTGCATTTGTAAATTACATTTATTTATTTTTTTGGTCAAGAGGCAAAATAATTAATTGGGTGAAAGTTGTACGTACGTTGCAGTCTGCATAGTCAGGGAGTCGACGGCTGATTTTGGGCTGAACCCGCATTTTCATTGATTATTGTGTTCAATAACATGACTTGAATGAATACTCCAATCAGAAGCAAGCGTTCTGGTTACATATGTCTCAACAACAGACCAATATATCGCAATTCTTAATGCCATGATATCAGTATCGATTCACCAGGTTCAAAATCGATTTTTGTGATAAATATCTAGGTCCTATTCATTAATTTGTTCATGTCTGAAAGACTGATTTATTTATTTTAGGACCTTTTTTCCAAATGGACCCTGACGGGTCCATTTGGTTCCATTTGTACGCCCTCGGAAAAAAATCTTGAAAATATGTGATATATCGATATATCCAATCGAATTGCAGCATAACTAAGAATCGCAATATACAGTAAATGGATTCAGAACCCTAAATATCAATAAGGTATCGTATGGTAAGTGAATCCTCCCACCTGAGGCATATGGACATGGGGGGGATGTCAAGGCCAAAAAGTAGGCCTTTCCCTGTATAACTTCTGGGTATGCTGATCACACACATGGCCATACTCTGTGTTTCTACCTGATGGTTTTATACCGGTATGTGCGTGTGTGTGTGTGTGTGTGTGTGTGTGTGTGTGTGTGCATCATCCCAGGTACCAGGAGCTGCTGGACGTCAACCAGTCGGTGTTGTTCGTGTGGAGCTGTGCGGTGCGGTGGCTCGCCGTCAGGCTGGACGTGATCAGCGTGTCTCTCATCTGCATCACAGCCGTGCTGGTGCTCTTGATGCACGGCCGCGTGGCCCCGGCGTACGCCGGCCTGGCCATATCCTACGCTGTACAGGTAGGTCACACCTTGTTACCAGGTCACTACTGTCATCACACCTTGTTACGATGTCCTACGCTGTACAGGTAGGTCACTACTGTCATCACACCTTGTTACGATGTCCTACGCTGTACAGGTAGGTCACTACTGTCATCACACCTTGTTACGATGTCCTACGCTGTACAGGTAGGTCACTACTGTCATCACACCTTGTTACGATGTCCTACGCTGTACAGGTAGGTCACTACTGTCATCACACCTTGTTACGATGTCCTACGCTGTACAGGTAGGTCACTACTGTCATCACACCTTGTTACGATGTCCTACGCTGTACAGGTAGGTCACTACTGTCATCACACCTTGTTACGATGTCCTACGCTGTACAGGTAGGTCACTACTGTCATCACACATTGTTACGATGTCCTACGCTGTACAGGTAGGTCACTACTGTCATCACACATTGTTACGATGTCCTACGCTGTACAGGTAGGTCACTACTGTCATCACACATTGTTACGATGTCCTACGCTGTACAGGTAGGGCACTACTGTCATCACACATTGTTACGATGTCCTACGCTGTACAGGTAGGTCACTACTGTCATCACACCTTGTTACGATGTCCTACGCTGTACAGGTAGGTCACTACTGTCATCACACCTTGTTGCGATGTCCTACGCTGTACAGGTAGGTCACTACTGTCATCACACCTTGTTACGATGTACAGGTAGGTCACTACTGTCATCACATCGTGTTACGATATCCTATGCTGTACAGTAGGGCTGGGCAAAAAATCGATATACCAATATATCGCAATTCTTAATGCCATTATATCAATATCGATTCACCAGGTTCAAAATCGATTTTTGTGAGGTAATCGTTTTTTTTATGTTGGGCCTATTCATTAATTTGTTGTTCTTTTAGGACCCTTTTTTCTGAGTGTGTACAAATGGAACAAAATGGACTCGTCAGGATCCATTCGGTTCCATTTGTACGCTCTCAGAAAAAATCTTGAAATGGGTTCTAGTATAATAAAAGCACAGCCATTTGTGGGGGAAAAATGTGATATATTGATATATCAATACAGTATGTGTGTGTGTGTGTGTGTGTGTGTGTGTGTGTGTGTGTGTGTGTGTGTGTGTGTGTGTGTGTGTGTGTGTGTGTGTGTGTGTGTGTGTGTGTGTGTGTGTGTGTGTGTGTGCCCGCATATAGTTGACCGGACTGTTCCAGTTCACGGTGAGGCTGGCATCAGAGACAGAAGCTCGCTTCACCTCCGTAGAGAGAATACACCACTACATACAGGTAGAGAACTACATAGTACCATTGTTGGGAATATTACTTTATCTAATGTTAATATATTACTTATCAATTATTACCTTAATTTGAAAGCAATATATTATAATATTACTGTCTGAGCAAGTGTAATATATTAATATTACATATTACTTTGAGAAAACTTTTTACAAAATATATAATTAAATATTTAGTGTCCCTATGAAATCAACTTGGAAAAAAAAAGTCACTCCTGAATGCATTTTGGTAATAATATTATGGAATATATTAAGTTACGTAGTGCACATGTCCCAACACTGCATAGTACAGAGTACGTATAGAATGCTCCAGCTATCCAAATGTAACCGATCTTCAAGCTCACTCTACACAATGTCATTAATTGAACTCTAGCATCCATATTCCTTGGAAGTTATTTTGGGCTCAATTGTATCCCATGTCTTGCCCACACGCATTAACCACTTTCCGTGAACTACACATATACTGTACATTAGGAGCTTTTACTATCCATAAACGTTATCTTGTGGCCACACGACCCACTACACGTTTTGCAGAATCCTATATTTGCAGGCGAAGGTGTGTCTGTTAGTGCTGTATACTAGGCCTGATTTTGGGGTTCAAGCATCGCCAGGAATTTCAGGGCGAGCTTCGAACATGCCCTCGCGCACACCTCTACTAACTATTAAAATCGTGGATGTTGTCATCGGTGTATATATAGTAAGTTTTCCACTGCCCTCAGTTCAGTTCAGTTCAGGTTTATTTGTCATATGCATAAATACAGTGAGTGTATAAATACAATGAAATTCATTGTGCTACAGAGCATCTCAGTCTTCTCAACAACAAAACAACCACAGGCAGAACAGACGCAAACAAAAACCACAGGCAGAACAGAAACGTAACACACAGAGACAAAGTGCATAAAAAGTGGCAGAGCAGTGAGAGCACTACGGAACAGTACAGTACAGGTCAGCTGTTCAGCAGCCTGACTGCCTGCGGAAATAAGTTTTCCACTGCCCTGAGATGTGATTGACATGAGGGCATACATCAGTCATGAGAGCGCAGGGATCCGTGTACGTCCTTTTCTCTCATCTACCGATCCGACACGGGTAACATGCTGTTTTAATAGCTTACATGACACGCTGGCTAGACAAAGTGGTGGTTCGTCGGATTTGTTAATAAATAAATAAATATGAATGGTTAATATTAATATTCGTTCGCGTGACGACCTTAACGAGCGAATGGTTCGAATCCCGAGCTTCGGTATACAGCTTTAGTGTCTGTAGGTGTGTTGAATTGTATTGCCTGTATTTTCTATTCGGCTAACGCTGGGATCGTTTTCACCTAAATAAGTCTAAAATACGGGGGTGCATGTGCTTCCAGTCGTTGTCCTTGGAGGCTCCTGCCCGCATCAAGAACCGCGCCCCGCCCTGTGACTGGCCCCAGCAGGGGGAGCTGCTGTTTGAGGACACAGAGATGCGTTACCGTGACAACCTGCCCCTGGTCCTGAAGAGACTGTCCTGTAGGATCAAACCCAGAGAGAAGGTCGGCATCGTCGGACGCACTGGCTCAGGTAGTCTGTCCTACAAGTTAACATTTATACTGATCAGGGGCGGATCAGGGCAGCAAATGCCCAGTCTGCCACAACCAAACACGATGGCATGCAAAATAACACCACTAAACCAACCAGCATTTCATCATTGAAAAGAGAAAACTCTCTGAGTCAGACCTTTAGCTTTATGCATGCTGTGTGTCTGTTGCAACTTCAACAACAACTGATGTTATTCTTGATGCTTAGTTCTGTAACCAAAAATGGTATGGGTGCGACTTCATTGCGACACGGGCGCTGAAGTGAAATGGAAAAGAAAAAAAGAAGATTTTCACTCTTTTACACCACATCTATGGTCATTATATGACCATACCAACCATGCAGGCCAAAAATAAGAGAAAACATTTTCACTTTTCTGTATTTTTATATCAGAAGTCCATACAAATCTGTCTGGCATCTAGACAGTGTACAGTATTACTTGGTTTAAACTTAAAGGTAGGGGAAGTGATTTCACTTTTGTCAGATATCACCCACAACATTTTTTTTCTGTTAAAATGCTCTATTATAAGGTGTGGAAACCATATATGGAGTTTCCCCCTCCCCCACGTTTGCAGAGGAGCTAATAAAAGTTCCCCAGGTGGTGGCGAATTCTCCTCCAATCAGGATCGAGCAGCAGGTTCACATAGTGTAGCTACTGTTGGATGCCCCTAGTGCAATAGGCTGGTACTACACCATAAATTTCAAATCACTTACCCTACCTTTAATCATCACGTCAGAATACATATCTGAAAACATACAGCAGAAATAAGCCACAGTAGCAGTAAACTGTCAGAACTGGTTGACAGTTGTAAACAAACATAGTCCATGTGCCTTATGATGTGTGTAGAGCTACACATCCCATCGCCTGAAGGGATGCAACGCTCTGATTGGTTCAGAAACTTCACAAGGCAGCGTTTCAGGTGGGATTCATAATAAAATGTCCACTGTTTCCCTCTGTAGGTAAGTCTTCCCTGGGTGTGGTGCTGTTTCGCCTGGTGGAGCCCTGCGGAGGCTCCATAAAGATCGACGGCATCAACATCTGCGACATCGGCCTGGCCGACCTCCGCAGCAAGCTGTCAATCATCCCGCAGGAGCCAATCCTCTTCAGCGGAACCATTAGGTATGTAGGGGGTGGGGCTTGCCAGAGGGCCGTGGTCTCCTGTAGGCATTTAGTTGTACATTTTACTGTTATAGAGCACTGTTTCACAAATAGTGGCTCAGGGACCCATTTATTGATTGCAGGACAAATTGTCATGGGTCCCCTTAGTTTTAAATTCCTACATTTGGTTTTTATTATTAGAATTTCAAAACACGTTCCCAAAAAGCAAAAACTTTGTACGGGAACACATCTTGGCATTTGATCACTTTTAGGCGTTATTTTAAAGGTAATATAGGCAACTTGTGTGTACGAACACTGTGTTTGTAAACAGATTTGTTTAAAAACAGAATCTAACTCCACCTCACCACTCCACTCTATTGGCTCATTATGAAACTGCTGGAGACTGCTGCACTGTGATTGGCTAGAATGCTGACTCACCCCACACAGCCCCCCTCCGTTTTACACATTAACCACGCCTGTCTTGAGCCCGACAAATGTTTTGGGTTCATTATTTGTTGACAACAACAAAGTTCTGGATCGTCTGCAGGATAAAGCAATTGTCTGTCTGCAGGGAAACAGCCGCAGCATCAAAGTAGAAGCAACATAGAGGGGAAAAAGGCAAAAAAACAGATTGGGATCCGGATATAATGACTGAATTAGATTGTTCATAGATACATGTGTTGTGAAAGGCTAGCATTTCACCACAAACAAGCTTGGTTTTGCGTGTTTGTTTTTTCACAGGTCAAATCTGGATCCTTCTAACCAATACCAGGAAGACAAGATCTGGGATGCGCTGGAGAGGACACACATGAAGGAGTGTGTGAGTAAAATGTGCACACCAGGCCCGGATGTAACATTTTCCAATTGTGGGGGCAGGTGAAAATGGTCAGCCGTTCGACCGTTATTAGTGTATAAGATCGCACTTATTAGTTGTCATCAGCAGGACTGTTCTGTCTCAGAATGGGCATGCTCTGCTGAGCCAGCTTGCTTGTCTCAGCCCCCAACAAGGCCCATTGTACTCATTGATGATTCCCTGTTGTCAATATATGGCGACACGCTCCATACATCTGCAGATGTACACCATGCAGATGCAGCACAGATGCAGCGCAGATGCAGTGCAGATGCAGTGCATAGGGTGACCATACGTCCTCTTTTCCCCGGACATGTCCTCCTTTTGAGTCACGTCCGGCCTGTCCGGGGGGGTTTTGATAAATCCTTCAAATGTCCGGGGTTTATATAGTTTGAGTAGTTCTCGATATGTTCCCCCCCATCGTGCATGTATAACGGTTTGGTCGTATGTTCCCCGTCCTTCGCGCATAATGGTTTGGTCCGTCTGTGCGTCGTTATACACACACATTGTGCTTGTTGGAGCAGCAGCGCGTACCCCTGTTTTCGTCATGGTCGTGATGCATCCCAGCTTTACGTCCCAGCTTTACAAAGAGTGTACTGTTTGTAAAGCTGGGACGTATGTGTGTAGCAAATAAGGGATCCGCCGATCTACGAGCTCACTGAGACGACGAAACACAAAAATGCCGTGCAAGGGGAGAGGTCCATTTTTTACATTAGGCTTGTGTAAAAAAATATAAATATAAATAA
This sequence comes from Benthosema pterotum, assembly GCA_039105355.1. Classification (NCBI taxonomy): domain Eukaryota; kingdom Metazoa; phylum Chordata; class Actinopteri; order Myctophiformes; family Myctophidae; genus Benthosema; species Benthosema pterotum. Next base: position 43,501,549 of record CM076977.1, on the reverse strand, counting down.
TTTTAACAACATAGAATCTTGAGTCTTATACTGTATCTAACAAAAAGTGAGGTAGACCATTCTTCAAAATAACTTCTAGGCTACTGTATGGAAAAAATAAATAAGGCCTCAAAACATTTATCTCGAGGCATTATTTTTATTAAGTTATTTTGAATATTTTGAATGGTCTACCATAAGACTCAAGAGAGCGCACTTTGTGCGCGTGCACGCAAAGAGGTGTCCCCTTTTTGAAGATTGGGAATATGGTCACCCGCAGCGCAAATGCAGCACAGATGCAGTGCAAATGCAGTGCAGAACCGTTCAGCCTACTTTTCCGCATGCATTCTGTGCATATCATTTCATGCAGAGTGTCAATGCGGTCGCCGGTATGATGCGTTTTTAATCTCTTAATGTTGTGTTTATCCAGTCCTAGTCCTGGTGCTTAATATAACATATAATCACAGCGGCTGTAATTCCCTGCACGCTGGCTTCACTCCTACACCCAGTGACCAGGAGTCATGTCCTTGAGCCTTCCTGCACGTTTCTGAATTACAGGATGTTTAAAAAATAAAAAATAACAAATAAAATAAGAATCACACCTGTGTGTAGTGAGGGACACCCATTATCATTATACAGTACATCATCATGACACTATGGGCCCAGTATTGCAGCAACCCTTACTAACTTATTTGCCTTTTTTTTACTGTTTTAAAACAGTTTAAAATTATTCAACTAGCAGATCTACATTGACACGAAAAACACTGTCATGCATCATTTCAATTTGGGAATCCACGATTGCAATTTGCATCCTCATATTTGTCTTCAATGTTTTGCGTTTACACGAGACAGACTCTTATGACCTGTCCTTGCGGCCTGTCGTCTCTCCCTGTGTCCCAGGTGTCTCAGCTGCCTCTGAAGTTGGACTCTGAAGTGGTGGAGAATGGAGAGAACTTCTCTGTTGGAGAGCGACAGCTGCTGTGTGTGGCCAGAGCTCTGCTCAGACAGTGTAAGGTAGGAGGAGCTTCCACCTGCAGCTCAGAGGTGGCGCTTTAGCCAATCACAGCGCAGCAGTCTCCAGCAGTTTCATAATAAGCCAATAGAGTGGAGGTGAGGTGGAGTTAGTTGCCTATGATACCTTTAATCTCTAGCGCCGAGCGGTGCTATTGAATCTGTGCTCATGTCTGTGCATAGTTGTTAGTGGGACATGGCAACATATTGTAGAGGCCAGAGTGGACCAACTGGGCAAGGGAGAAAAAGAGACAGAAAGAAATACAGGCAAAAACAATTAGGGGTAATAGCAACAATAATCAATGTAATCGTGTAGTATAATGTGATAAGATAGCAGTCCGTGGTCGTGGCCAGCGATGAGGACAGCGGAATTCACTAGCGCACCGACGACCTGGTCGCAAAACTGGTCGCAACCAGTTTCAGTCACACGGTCAGACTATTTGCTTGTGGCTATGACTAGTGAGCAAATAGTTGCGACTTGGTCACGACTCGCGACTACTTGCTTATGGTCGTGGCTACTAGTTTATAGGTCGGGGGATAGGGTCCCACCACGACACTCTAACACAATGGTTTTTAACCAGTTGTCCGGGGACCACCAGTGGTCCTTGAGAGGGTTCCAGATGGTCCCCAGGCTAAAGGATGGAAGGTTGGTTAACCAGTTGTAACTCTGAGAGCGTAAAATGAAACCAAATTTCACCAGGTTTCATGTTTACACTCTCAAGTCTCAAGTCTACACAACTACTGAATGTAGAAGATTAATGCTCATTTTGATCTGTACGTTTTGTTTTCCAAATCCAGCCTGGAATTGTGGAGAAAAGCAAAAGAAATCTTTAGTTTTGGGGTCTGTGGGGCTAAAATGTCATCAAATGGTGGTCCGTGGCTCAAATTCTAAATAAATAGTGGGCCCTGGTATGAAAAAGGTTGAAAACCACTCTTGAAACAGAATCCCTTACCCTAACCCCAACCAAACCCAATTACTAACCCTATCTCTAACCCCAAGTGTAAACATACGAACATGAGCACGGAGCAGCTCCTGTTGGCCAACCTGGCCGTGACCTGGTCGCAGCCTGGTCGTTGGTCGCGACTGGATCTCTGTTCCCTTCCTGCCTGCAGATTCTGATCGTTGACGAGGCCACGGCCGCCATGGACGCAGAGACGGACGCTCTGATTCAGGAGACCATCAGGACGTCCTTTGAGGACGTCACCACTCTGACCATCGCCCACCGCCTCCACACCGTGCTCAACTCAGACAGGATCATCGTCCTCAGCCAGGGACAGGTACAATGTCGCACACTTTATGTGAAGTGTTTGCTGAATGTATTTACATGAATCCATTGTCCTGTCTAGATTTCTAGTTTCTGAATAACATAATATTCAAAGATTTGCACCACGTTCTCACGATTTTTTCAAAAATAGCAGAGATACAAGCTCATAGCGCGCCACTCGGTGGCGCGCTATGAGCTTGTAGATCTGCTATTTTTCAATAGTTAAAACATAATGCTTAGAACACCAAAACGCGCTCAGTACACTAAGGGTTAAATTGTACAGTTCTTCTGTAGTTTTAACTTTCATTGAAAAATAGCTGGTCACCAGCTATTTTTGGGGAGAATGTGAGAATGCAGCACACATCTTTCAGTATGTTCTTTCAGAGCAAATGTTTTGTAGAATCTACAATGACAGGACAAAATGGATGAAAGGTCCTTGAAACGGAAATGGAGGGCATTTTACTCTGAAATCCAGCAAAGCGATAGTTCATTGAGTCAGTAATTCCTTCTGTTCCTTTAAATCAGCAGTCTCTCCATGTCAACTCCCCTCACTCCCATTGGCTGTCAGCTAAGTCAGTCACACCCACACTCAATCAGGTGTTCTTTAGCAGTCAGTACCACACCAGCAGACAGCGGCTCCAGGCTTGAAGCTGCCACGCTGGTGGCCAAGTTTGGTACTGCAGGCGGGTGGAATTCATGCACGAACGCCCCGAGAGCACGCACGCTCGTTTGCTTTGTGCACGTGGAGAGGGCAGTTTGTTTTTAAGTTGTTTTCTGAATAAACCAGCGGTCCTCACGTCATATACTACCTCTCAAAACATAACGTATGTATTATATGACAGATAATAAGCTCAATGCAAACCCACAAGCTTGTTTTTTGATGCTTTTTGATGTTTTTTTTCCTTTGCTCGTGCGCGACGGCGCTCGTTCATGGTTCCCATAATCCCTTGCGTCGGGCGCGTTCATGGAGAAATACTTCCGCATTGGGGCACCAAATTTTGGTGCTCAAATGCGGAAATAGGCGCACTTCCGGCGGTCTTCCGGGTGCTTCAAAGCGCCAATGAGCAACTTGTATTGAAATGAACGGCAAGGGGGCGGGGCTGTCGCTCGAGTCAGGTCTCTGTTATTTTATTACTCTATGGTCACTACTCTGTCCTTAGTCTTCCTGAGTTTCACCCTGAAACTCAACCAATCAGAGCTTGCATCCCTTCAGGCTATGGGGCACAAAGAAATAGAGACAGCTCTACTCAGTCTATGCTACGTGCAACTCATGGAATGTTTGTTTACAATTACAATAGTCGCTCAGCTCTGCCACTTTACTGCTATGCGACTTATTTCTACCATATAGTGTGTTCAGATATACATTCCAACGTGATAATTGAATTTAAACTGAGCAATACACTGTCTGGATGCCGGAATGAGATTAAGGCGTATTTCTGACTGTAATCAAGGCCACCTGCCTGTGATTGTGGATGACAATTCAGGAGTGGGATAAAAACAGGTCAGCTTAATTTCTACTGATCGATGTGGGCCTCGATACATCACCGCACATGGCATTTACGTTTTCAAGAATTAATTAAAAATCATTTCATTTAATGATACACAAAGGTGAAGATGCTCCATTTTTTGGCCTGCATTGCTGGTTATGGCCATATAATGACCACATATGTACTGTCTGTCCTCCTGTCTCCTGTTCTGATTGGCTCAGGTGGTGGAGTTTGACAAGCCTGCTAAGCTGCTGGCCAATGAGAACTCCAGACTGTGTGCCATGCTGGCTGCTGTGGAGAACAAGATATCTGTGCGGGGATGAGGAGAGGATGAGGAGAGGAGGAGGAGGAGGAGGATGAGGATGAGAGGAGGCACTGAGGATGGAACCTGAAGCCTTCTCTCTTCAGACATCAAAACTGTGACGTGACGACATCCACCCATACACACACACACGTCAGTATACATTTTAACCCACTCCTACCTACCAAACCGGACAGGTAAACCGGACAGGTAGGCAGATCATGTAATTGATTCCATTCTTGATAATGGATTGCATTTTTATAGCGCTTTTCCAAGTGCTCAAAGCGCTTTACAATGGTCCATTCATTCATACACTGGGAATACATCTATTGATCCAAGCATATCGTCTGACGGTCGTTGCGTTGTTGCCTTTCATTTGGGACAGAATGGGTGCAGCCATTTCGAAAAAACTATTGCACCCGCACTCATTCTGCCCCATGCATTACATGGATAAAAAGAACAGGAACTGAACGTCACATCTGGGACTCGTGACCCGGATGTTCTTGCAGAGAGGGTTAGAGGGCAGAATGGTCAAGACACCAGAAACACCCGGTTTTCGGAGATCTGGCGCTTCAAAATAAGGGTTTTTACCTGACCGTAAGGTGTGGCCAGAGCCATGGCATATAGCATAAAGCAGAACACGACACCGTTGTCGTGTTGGCGCGGGGTGGGTTAATACACTAAGCGCTGCCACGTACATAACTGCCGTCCTCTGTGCCAAACTCGAAGAACATGGCAATTGATTGATTCCATTCTTTAATCCATCTTTATATCCGAGTGTCTGCCGATCATACCCAACAGCACCTATTCTGGCACATGATTTCAAATGGAATTTTCTCTGGAAGATTCTACCCCTCAATGTCCTTGTTCTCGGCAAATCAGCTATTTCCAGTGGGCCTGAATGGCACATCCGGGACTCGTGACCTGGATGTTCTTGCACAGAGGGTTTAGAGAGCAGAATGGTCAAGACACCAGAAACACCATGACGTCATCATACATCTGGTTTCGGGGAAATATTTTGCGGAATGGAGTACAGGCACAGTGCTTCAAACATGATAGAAAAAGAAAAAAAAAATACATTTTGGGTAATTTGGGTAAATACAGCTATACACAGCTATACATCTCCTTACAACCATAATCTACCGGATAATGTGTGTTGTACCATTTTTGTGATTCATAAGAAATATAAAAAAAACAGCTGCTCTATTTTCGATTATTTTTTTGCACCGATAAAAAAAAATCTAACAAATATCGAAGCTGATAATCGTCCACGGCCGACAATCGGTCTATCATTAATAATGACCACACTGTTGTTCATTATGCGACTTATTACTACTTAACAGTAGTCCACTTATTATGCGACTTATTACTACTTAACAGTAGTTGAGTACAAAAATCTATAACTTGACACAAAGTGTAACAACAACAACAGAAATATGCTGTGGATTTAAACAGATTAGACAGTGGTTGACCAATAAGAATTGAGCATTCAGAAAAGGAAAAATAAAAAAGAAACCATCTGCCTAAACCTAGTCTACATATACAGTATGAACTTAGTCTACATACTGTATGAAGTAAACATAGTATGCAAACACCAGTCAATAAAAACCTCTTCTATTAACCTCATCTGTACTGTATGTAATCGTAAACTATACACATGTCTGGTCTTTATGTTAATCTAATCTGTACAGGATAAACCTAGTAGTGTATAAACCTTGGTACTGTATGTATATAAACATTAGGGGTGCGACGGTTCAGTTATCCCGTGGTTCGGTTCCTACCTCGGTATGGGGGCCACGGTTTCGGTTCGGTTTCGACATATTCCTGTAGGCCTGTCTTCTTCCTTTTCATTATTTACAGAAGAAAAAAAAAAGTAATTGCTATTCGTGCCTCCTTATTATTCAAGGGAAATGGAGAATATCCTATCCAGCATGCATGCATACCATAGGCTAATAAAATGAATGCAGTTCAGTTAATTATCAGGCATGCAGAAGCATGAAGATAGACAACAAGTTAAATTAGTTTAGTTTAGTTTAATTTAGTTTAGTGTTTACCAACTCTACCATTTAGCTGGAGACCACCTGGAACTCCCCCGAGTCCAAAAAAGAGTGGTCCCCCGTCCCCAGAGCCCTGACCACTTTTGATAATCATAAACCACTGAGATAAAGTCACAAAATCTCTGTGTGCTGTGCTTTCACTGTGGTCAATGCAGTGGTGTGGTGCTACACTACGCTGTACAACGGCAGCGCTACACTGCGTCGTACAGGGTGTGACCAAGAAATACATTCTCCGCAGCTGTAAGAAATTAATAAATGCGAACCGAAATATTGTGGTTCATTAGCATGTATTGAACAGTGTACCCCCGTACCGAGCAGTTCAGTGAACCGTTGCACCCCTAATAAACATTAATACTGTATATTTCAGTTGCTGTTGGGAATAGAACCACCTAACTCCATTTTTAGGTGCTTATTTATTATTATTACTACTATTATAATTGTTTTTTCATAAATCAGTGCTATTGAACGCTCTGTGTGTTGGTTACAACGATATACAGTAGTAGTACTACTGTAGTACGAACCCAGTAAGCAGGTCAGGATGTTTTGATTGCATCCAGATCAAGGCAATCCAAGACTAGTCAAATCTGTCCCAGAATATCACCTGATTTCAACCAACATTGAGGTCAGACTAACTTAAATCAATCATAACTTGTCAGATCCAGGGACGTCTGACTCTGCCTTTAGTGGACAGGATTTGTGTTGTTTGAAATCAGGTGGTATTCTGGGCCAGATTTGACTAGTATTGATTGCCTTGATCTGGACTAATCTAATTCATCCTGGTCCTCACTGTGTTTGCTGGGAATGACAGGCAGAGAGGCAGTATTACTTCATTCTAAAAATAGAAGGTTTTCTTAATTTCCAGGAAAAAAAGAACATGTCAGGTGGTTTCTTTCTGGCAGCAGAGATATATTTACACCTAATCTGTAGATAAACCTGTTATAGTTTGTATATTACAGTATATAACATAAAGCTACTCTTACATATAGCCCTAGTGCAGTATGTATATGTACTGTATATATACTGAGTGTGCATATTGTAGTTCTAACTACAATTATACTAATGTTGCTTTCTTACTCGTTAAGGAATCAGGAACTTGATGTCGTACAGTTTCTATACAAAAACTGTAAAGTGAAAAAGAAAAAAAAAAAAAACATTTCAGTGAAAATATGTCTTGACCGGCCAAAGTATATTTTTACGGTCCAAAATATATTTTCATGTGAAATATGTGTAATATATTTTTGTCTGTGTGGTGTTTTTCCATGAAGGAGACAGAGCCTCCTTTTTATAAAAGGATTGTTTTTAAAGGTGATATATGAATCCAGTCTGAATCGGATGGTCGTTTTGTTTCTCCCTTCCTAGTGACTGCTGTTTGTCTTTGTCTCTCCTTGATATAATGAATTAATGAATTGAATTAAGTTTGTTTGTTTTAGTTTGTTTTAGTTTTATTTATATTTTTTGTAATATTTTTGTTTCAACTATTAATTGCTAAGCATAGCACGAATGTTACCTAATTTTGATTAAGATTATTATTATTACTGGAGGTATTTGCTGTAGTGTTTAAATAATTTCACTTTTTCATGAAAATCTACTTGTATAATCCATGTGTGTTAATGACGTTTATGTAAAGGTAACCCTGAACCATGAAGCTAGGGATGCAGCTATGAACTATTTTCTTAGTGATTCTTCTGTCGATTACTTTCACGATTAATTGAATTGTCGAGTAGTGTGTTTTCTTATGGTAAAGAAACATGTAAATATCAAATAATCAATTAACCACATGAGCATTATCTCATCACAACTGTGTTGTATGTCTAGCATAAATGAACTTTTCCTGCATTTGCCAGGTATAAACACAATGGCGATCTTCATGATGATTACAAAATCAAAAGGCTCAACTATTGCTATTCCAAGTGCTAGTGAAGGTGTGATGTACTCAATTATGACTATTGTGGGTGATCCCAGTTAAAAAATATGATTATTTTCAGCTTGTCTTTAAGTGGTTAAAATGTGTGAAAAACACCTTATACCATGTGCATCGTATCTGTTAAACAAAAACAGGATACATGACATGAATATACACCCACCCACTACCAACAACAGCTGCTTCATTCTAAATGACAGCTGTCACATCATGTGATGTTATACTGACACGCGTGTGCTTCCTGTGTGTCACTAAACTGGTGATAGAACAGTTCCAATAGTCAATCTAATCTACCGTAAACGCCAGGTCTCGTATTTCTGCTGTGTGACATGACATTAACATACTGGGCATGCATTTCTGTTGAGTTTCAATGGATTTTCTGTGGTCTGGTTGGAAGGCTTTTGAGCTGCAATGAAAATAGTGTCATCTGCTTGCAAATCCGCATTGACATGTATGGGATATGGGATTTGCAGAATGTGACACATTCAGCAGGAAAATCAGAGCACTTGTTTGAGACAGACCACAGAAGATCTGAATTTTAAAAGTTTTTATTATTATTATTATTATTATTATTATTATTTTTTTACAATTGAGCTCATAAAACCTAAAGAAAAAGCCATTTACAAAAACATTTTAATGTCCAACATTGACACTTGAGTAATACTGTTTTGTCTACCCTATACTTGAACTGGACAGTGCACCATCATTTGCGAATCCTATGGTATACTGTAAATATTTTAGCTGGCTGGTAAAATTGTCAAAGTGTATGTAGAGTAGCTGGTCAAATAAGAATGTCAAAGTTTATTGAGACCGATTCATGCATACAACTAAGCTGTACGCTGGTGTCACACACTGGACAAGGGATATTAGGTGTTTCGCAGGTTGTAACACCGTCGTTTGGTGATGATGGAGGATAAGTTAGTCTTCAGTCTCTGGCCAAGGTTCTGTAATGAAAAACACGTTACCTCCTAACAGGCCTGTCTGTTAGCGTGTCTGTCTGCCTGTCAGTGATTTGTAGTATTTTTTAATAACAGCCTTAGCATGAGTTCCTAACTGCCAGGGGAGGGAGGTTACTGCTTTGAAACAATGTTAATAAAACTATTTTAAGATTACAGTTGAGTCTGCCTGTTTGTCTGTCCATCCGTCTGGCTGTCTGTCTGTCTGGGAGGTCTGTAAACTTGTTTTCGGGGCCTTTGAGTTGCTGTGGTGCCAAGAGGTACAGTACAGGCAGAGTCAAGAAATTCGTTATAGGCTACAGTACAAGGGCTCCTGTTAGGGCCTTCAAGGTGTTTTCGTTGACCTGCATAGGCCCTAGTATGCTTCCTAGTGTAACACCTCAGTTCAGAGGTTCACCTCTCCCCTCCAGGTGGGATTGCATCCAGCTCACGGATGTGCTGTGACATAATTTAGGAATCTTAGGAACTTGGGGAGTGGCCTACAAGTTCTGTGTTATAATGGGGATCCGCGGCCTATTCACCCCTACAGAACTGGGGCCATGGAATTGATAATAATCTAGCAGATCTTTATTTTTAACCCTAGCTAAGCATTTATATAAAAAGAAATGTTGATTTGTAGAAATAACTTGTGGGGATTGACCAACACTGACACCTGCTGGCAAGACTGCTGCTCATAGGGCACCACTGGAGCACAACGTCACTCACAAGGAAACATAGTGCAGGCATTAAACCTACAGCATTTTGTAAACTAATGAATATCGCCTTATTATGTTATAACCTTAGAGTTTATATGGTTATAACAGGTGGTAGACTTATTTGCAGGGTTGGGGGTAACGAGTAACGAGTAACGAGTAACGAGTAATATTACTACTTTTTCAGGTAACGAGTAGTGTAACGACGTTACCTCCTAGAAAATAGTAATAATATTACAGTTACTTCTACTAATATTACTTCGTTACTTTTGTCATGATGCTGCGTTCAACAGTATTGCGTTGGTGAAGGGAGATGAGCTAATGTCAGTTTAGCTTGATCGGAAAAAAGATGAGCAGCGGATTTTTATTAGGCAGACGTACAAAGACATCTGGTGTCAAAGCTGCGGCATTGAGGCGTCAGAAACGTAGCGCTCGAAAGCTGTTTGTGCAGCTTGTTGTCCCTATTTATTGTCCCGATCCTCAATAGAAGTATATGTAGAAGAGCCGCGCTTGGACTGGCCACTTAAAGAGAACGGAGTTGGCGCTAATGCTCTGCGCTCTTACCTCTCCGGTGAAACTCCGTGATTCTTTGTTGAGATTTGAATCGAAAAAATCTCAGTCCATTCTCACCCGATTGCAATAATTCCAACTGTGGTCCAAGTATATCCAAGGATATTTTCATTTGCCATATAGGTCATGCGTTTATAATATGAGTTTATCACACAAAATAGCTGGGGGAAATGTCCACACTTGAAGCCTGTATGTATGCGCTGTCTGTCAGGGGATTTCCATAGGCTACACAGCTGTTCTGATTACGCATGCCAGTGGCTTAATCATCAATTAAGACACTGGAGCTATAAGCCCTCATATACTCAATATTAAATCAAAAAGATCTTATGCTTATGTATGTTTATCATACATTTTAATTTTGCATTAAAACATATTTGACAGACAGAACTGTAACTAAATAACAATCCACTGACTGAAATAACAGCCTACTGCAACTATGTAATCTATGGTAGGCTATATGTTAATCATGTGCGGCATATAAATATTAAGATATTTTAGTATTTTTTTCCAGGGTGGGATGTCTGTATTCATTCATCTAAATACATTTATCTAAATACATCCATCCATCTTCACCTGCTTATCGGTAGTCGGTCGTGGGGGCAACAGTCACCCAATTGATGTTTGGCTGATTTGTGACTCTTGTTATTCTTCTTCATTAGATTCAGCTCTAAAAGAAGCTGACAGATTGTGTAGTTGTAGCTAATTTCCTTTTTTCAGGGATCTGGGTGCAAAAGTAATATAAAAAAGTAATATGTAATATACTACATATTACTTTTGCATCCAAGTAATAAGTAGTGTAATATTATTACTTTTCTGAAGGGGTAATAAGTAATAAGTAATATATTACTTTCCTAAGTAATATTCCCCAACACTGCTTATTTGTAGTCTCAGGGAAGAAAATGGCAACAATTTGCATCAAGACTAAGATATAACTAATAATATATTTTCTATTTAAAATATTACACTGATTATTCTTATGTTTATTTAAATTTAGTAACAATAAATAAATATTGATGTTATCATATCAATATTGAAATATTGATATGATATTAGTGTTGATTTTTTAATAATAGCCTACAATTATATAAGATATTTATAAAATATCGCAGGGGCTAAAATAGTAACATTTTTGGGCAAGACTATACCGAAAAACTCAATAACAACAATTTACAATATTACAATCATTATACTTAATTGTATATCTTTATTTAAATTTAGTAGCAATAAATACATAAATAAATAAATAATATTAGTGTTTTGTATGTTTGTATTTTGTAATAATACAAGTATATATAAAACATTTATAAAAGACAGAAAATGTTGATTGACTGAAACAATAATCGGTAATAATAATAAAATACAAAGGAAATAGCCCTTTAGCCTGGTGTGGTCATGGTGAGGAGGTGATAACGCCGCTGCCTGCCTGCCTGCCTGCCTGATCCAGGGCAAAAATAACACCCTATGCCATATCCAGGGCAAAAATAGCACCGTATGTCAAAACTTTGCTGTGTTACTTCCTGTTTTGGAGATATAACCTACAACACTACAGCCTGCCTGTCTGTCTGTCATTTATATTCACACTATTTATTTCTAGCTCTTGTTTCTCAGTCCATAACCTGTCGTTGTTTCTTTCTGCTGTCAGTGTGTCTGACGGACTAGCGTTGTGGAGGACGCTAACATTTAGTTTGTTTTGGCTGTTTTTCTGTTGTTTTCAATCCCGGGGGGCGAGCAGAAAGGAAAGCTTATATAGTTTAACTTTAGGGACCTGATGGATTTTACATAGAGTTCTGGGTATTGCTCGGTTCGACTCATCATTATTCCCTCATCAATGTGCCGTTTGATCTGAATGCCGTTTGATTCCTCATGGAGAACTTAACTGTAGCGAGAAAGAACTGTGATCCTAAACCCACATCTGCTGCTTCTGCTCATTAGCCACCTGCTAACCAGCTAATTATACTGGTCAACACAACATCGTCCTGGTTTTAACAGGTAAACGGCCCGGTTTTATTTTTTTAAACACGGTAAACAACACCGCCAGTAAGACAACAGCATGTACTATTTATAGATTATTATTTATAGATTATTATACACGGAAGTGGAGACAGCTGGTGGTGTCTTGAATGTGTTTTTGCTGCTTTAGCCCACATCAGTTTCAAAGGGTGTCCCATGCACACGCGCGCGCACGCACGCACACACACACACACACACACACACACACACACACACACACACACACACACACACACACACACAGTCCCTGAAATGTGGGAAGCTGCAACCTGTAATCCCTGCAATTTTAAGAATTCACAAATACACACACACACACACTGTCGGTCTTGGACTATCAGATGTATTTTCTCGATTCTGGCTTTCACATTCGTATCACTATCTTTAAATATGTATCTATCTTTGGATGTTAAAATGAAAAGAGGGAGTACAACAAACCATGTGCAACCCAAATTTGGCAAGGTACTAAAATATTTTCACTGCTATGCCACTGAAATGTGGAACGCCCTACCAACAGTCATTACGACAGGTGAATCCCTTGACTCCTTCAAAACCGCTCTCAAAGGCCACCTACTGTATGGCTGGCTGCAATTTGAAACTGGCCCTCCGTGAAATCTGATTCCCACACCTACTCCCATTTTCTCCTTCTACCTCCACTATGATTTCCCGTTTTGCTCTATACAGATGTGAATATCATTATGTTTTGATGAAGTTAACATAGTGCCCTACAAGCCCTCCTGTGCACTCAGATCAGCACACACAGAGAAGCTGGCAGTATGAGTATCGCCTCCCTAAAAACGCCTGGCCAACGCTACACTCGCCCCCAACTCTTCTCCCTCCCGCTCCAAAACTATGGAATGCACTTCCCATTGCAGTCAGAACCACAGACTCACTCCCTATCTTCCACCACAGTCTGAAAACACACCTCTTCAGACTCCATCTCAGCCCTTAGCACTTGCATGACATACAAACCCATAGTACTTACAGTTCCATCCTAGGTAGTTTAGATAGCATATCAAGTAGTATTACTGTATATCAGATGTATTAGGCCTACCATGTTTTAGTGCTAATTGTAAATTGTAAAGTATCTTATGAATTCTGCTTAAATTGTAATTTGTAAGGTTTTTTGTAAGGTTTTTGTTGCCTATACAAATACTCCAATATAATACAACTTGGTTATTATAAGCCATTCTTGTCCTTAAACCAGTGGATTTCAACAAGTGGTCCGGGGACCACCAGTGGTCCCTGAGGGGATTCCAGATGGTCCCCAGGCTAAATGATGGGAAGTTGGTTAATCAGATGTACTGTAACTCTTGAGAATGTAAACATGAAACCAAATGGACCTGCAAGGGCCTGTTTTGTTTCCCAAATCCAGCCTGGAATTGTGGACAAAAGCAAAAGAAATGTTTAGTTTTGTGGCCTGTGTGGGGCTAAAATGTGGCTCAAATTCTGAATAAATAGTGGGCACTGGTTAGAAAAAAAAATGGTGAAAATCACTGCCTTAAACCTTTCATTCCCTCTTGTGTCGAGGTTCCAGCGATCCTGTCCATCTGTCCATCTGTCTGTCTGTCTACCGGCAGTGTCTCTGTCCGCCTGTCCGTCCGCATGCTGCGACGATGGACAACAGACAGACAGACGCCCACCAGCAGCCCCGGCCGGCCGCGCTGTGCTGCTGTCGCAAGGCGCTGGCGGTCCCCAGCGGCGGTGTCCCCGGCCGCTTCCGCGCCTCGGGGACCACGGGGGACAAGTGTCCCTTCGTGGACGTGGCCTCGGCGTCCAACTTCCGCTGCTTCACCCTGAGACACTTCCACCTGGACCTGAGGATCAACTTCGCCATGAAGGAGATGTCGGCCTGGCAGGTAATGCTAGTTGGCATTTATCATCATCACACTCCCTAAAAACACACACCGCTTGAAAAGCACCGGTTTTCAACCCTTTACATCTTTTCAAGCTTTTTGAAACCCCCTGGAACCCTCTCAAGGACCACTGGTGGGAAACCACTGTTTTACATAGCATAGTCCAGGGTTTATTGAATCACAGACTCAATTACTGTTTGGTGAGACTTAGGATAATAATAATTTTACTATGTGATTAAATTAATATACCTTAGAGATGTTGTGTGGACATAATAAAAAAGGTCCCGCATTCTGTGTTTCTAGAAATAGTTTTTGGAGTTTTTTTTCATTAACATGGTGAAACACAGCTTGATGAAATCATCAAGTTGTGTTTCACCAAGTTATTTTTTTTTTCTTTTCTTTTCTAGGACCTTTTTTCTGACAGTGTACAAATGGAACAAAATGGACCTGTGAGGGTTCAATTGGTTTCATTTGTATGCTCCCAGAAAAAAAATCTTGAAATACGTGGAATTCCCCTTTTAATACACAGCGGCATTCCAGAGCATGCTCAGGGGATGATGTGAAGGTCTGAGATGCATTTGCCTGTGTGGCAAGTACTACTTGCCCTCAGGTCAGGGACACTCCTTGTAATCCTCCTTTAACGAATAAATGCAGCACTATAATATGAAAATAATATGAAATAATATGAAAAGTAGCCTTACAAACTTAATGCACAGGTAGGGAAGCCTAATGCATGGATGTTGAAAGGATTCTATCATTTCAAAATGATAGAATCCTATCATTTCGGGTCCTTAAAATGATAAAATCCTATCATTTTGGGTCCTTACCATCTAGTGCTGTTATTTATTCATTAAAGGAGCATGCTATGATTTGGGTGATTTGGAAAAGCCTCCGGGTTTTCCAAATTCCAAATTTTATGATCGTGAGGAATCACACTATGAAGTGAATAAATAAAATGGACAATAAAAAAAAAAACAGTTTATCTGGCGTCTGGTCCAACAGTCTCAGCAGAGAATGCCAGACGACACTTCCCTTTCCTGGGCCATTTAGCTGCTCTCCAACTGGGGATGCCGAGGCGTTCCAAGGCCAACATGGGAGATTTAATTCCTCCCATCTGGTGCTTGGTTTGCCTGGCCCGTGGCCTTCTTCCATCTGGACAGTTTATACATGAACAAATCATTCAACTTGATGGCGTTCCGGCAGTTCCGCCAAAATCTGTGTATCTGGCATCACGACGGCACCCACTCTGAGAAATAAGCCTTGCCATGAGGCCCGAGTCTGTCTTCTGTTTGTGTAGCGTGAGGCCGTACGATGTAGTACACCTTCTGGAACACAACGCTAGTATGTGGCAGGGACTTACCGAGCATTCCAACCCTCGATGCTGAGTGCTAGCTCTGGTCCATAGCTCCACTGCTTCTATGATTTTGCCTGGCAATGGAGCTCTGTGAAAGCCAACGTAATCTCTAGGATGGACCTCCAATCAACTTCTACTCTCTTTAGTCGATTATGAAGAATGTTTTAACAACCCACCAAAACAAACTGGGCTTGTGTGAATAATTAGAAAGCCTATTCACTCTGACGTGCATCGAGGACCTCCCTAGGTAGACGAGAGGCATCCTAACCAGATGAAGCCGAATCACAAAACTGATTCAGCGTTGTGGCATCGGGCCTAAATGTCCTATTCATTTTGGCGTTCCTTTACTGGGGGGGTTTTTCAATTGGTGGTCCGGAGACTACCAGTGGTCCCTGATAGGATTCCAGATGGTCCCGACTCCCCAGGCTAAATGATGGAAAGTTGGTTAAACAGATGTAACTCTTTGAGAGCGTAAAAATGGACCCTTGCGGGTCCATTTGGTTTCATGTTTACGCTCTCAAGAGTTAAAATATTCATGTGAATTAACCTAAGTCTACACAGCTAGAGAATGTAGAAGATTAATGGTCATTTTGATCTGTATATTGGACTGTTTTGTTTCACAAGTCCAGCCTGGAATTGTGGACAAAAGCAAAAAAACTTTAGTTTTGGGGTCTGTGGGGCTAAAATGAAAAATTTTGAAAACCACTGCTTTTACTGGTCAGGTGTTGGACCTGAGCTCCGTCCAACCCGGAGGAACACAGACGCTGGTGCTGGACAGCCACCCGTCACTGCTCATCCACTCGGTGGACTGTAAGCTGGCGGACGCGGGGGCCGACGCCGCCCCGGTGTCTCTGACCTACCGACTGGACCCCTTCACAGACTACGGCTCGTCCCTCAGCATCAGCCTGCCCCCCGCCGCCACCAAGCCTGACAGGAGCTTCCAGATCACCGTGCGCTACACCACCACGGACGGACCCGCCGTAAGACGCACCTTTCATACACTTTTTTTTTGTTTTAATACCCACATGGAAAGGAAATATGTTTTATATATGCCATATATATGAAATTGCCCCCCTACATACAGTATATGAACTAGGGATGTCCCGATACCGATACCAAAGTATGGGATCGGCTCTTTTTGTCCCTTTTTTATCATTGGTATCAGCAAATACTGTATGGGTATCGGAAAAGTACTAGTATTGGCCCTTATTTGTCATTATCGGGTCATATATTTGCGAATATGCCTGTCTAACCAGTGATCAGACACAGGGGTAAAGGGTTGGCACCATGATGTCATGTTGGGTCATGTGTGGTCATGTTTGCTTTGGAGTTTCCCAAGTGGACATTTGAGAGAGGAATATGTTATTCCCTGTTGGTAACTTCATATAAAGGTATTTATATCGGTATCGGCTAACACAAAAATTGTGGTATCGGATCGGTAATGAAAAGCGGCATCGGGACATCACTAATATGAACCTGACTGTACTGCGGCATACAGTTTATGTGGTTGTATATGACATATGTCATATATACCTGATTATTGCACATATATGCAACATATATTATGCATATATGTACATCTTCTTTCCATGTGGGGAGATATGAAAGATTTATTTTTTCTTGTTTTATTTGCTGCGTTCTGTAGTCATAGGGATTTTAGCTGTTTTCGCCGCAATTTGCAAATCTAATTTGCTTTATAATTAGATGAATTTACAGTTGCAATACCCTTCATTGATTTTGTAACGATAAAAAAAAACATCTGGGATCTGCTTGTATTAAACAACAGTAAACTCACCAGCATTGCGGCTGTATGGAAAGGCTGACTTATCCTCCTTCTATCTGCAAAGCATTTGTCTGATAAAACTCCACTGTAGACATGTTATTGGCTGCTTTATGTCAATAAATTCTCTGCAGGTGTGTCTTGTGTGAAGCGCTCATCACTAGTCACTGAACCACCTGTTTAGAATTTACACATAATGCAGGAGGCACCAACCGAACCCGTTAATACAAATGAGTGCCTCTAAACTCCACTTTTATTTAGTGAAAGAAAATAGCTTATAATACGGTGGATTTTTATCAAAACAAACAATTTTCAGATAAACAGAGGATAATACACACTGTATTTATGTTCGAACGCGCCACACAAAAACACAATCCGAAACAAAGGCTAGTAGAAGTGACATTCCAGTGAGCTACGACTCACATACCCAAGGAATTACTGTACATTTGTACTCTTTAACATTGTATATTCTGGGCATGTCGTTTTTGTCTTAAAGTTTACTTCAAACAAATGAGCATGGTGTGAGCTGGTAGCCCTGGTTAGACCGGTATGTAGACTGGTATTCTGTGCAGCATGTTATATTTCACTGTGTGTGTGTGTTTGTGTGTGTGTGTGTGTGTGTGTGCGTGCGTGCGTGTACGTTGCAGATGTGGTGGCTGGAATCGGAGCTGACATGTGGACAGACAGGACCTCTGGTCTTCACTCAGGGACATTCCGTGTGCAACAGGTCCTTTTTCCCCTGTTTCGACACGCCTGCCGTCAAGAGCACCTACACTGCCACTGTCAGAGTGAGTATGGCCTCCCAGGACACCCAGGCTTTCATTTTTGTCTGCGTTGTGTGCAAAAAATGGACAATATCTGGACAAAATCATTAGCCACACAGTGGCCTATAAGCGGGAGTCAACCTGTTCGAGTGGGGCGTCGCTCCAAATGATGTGCACAGCACTGGAGGGACGTTGGTTGAGATCAAATCAGATCTGTGAGATCAAATCAGATCTGTGCCGCCGGTCCACAGCCCTTTGGCCAAAATGATTTCAGGTTAAGGTTAGAGTGAGTGACCTTTTTTTAAGTGCAAATAACATGCATTCCGAAAATGAATTTCATAATAACATGAAATTCAACTTTTTTATATTTTCTATGTTATTGGTTCCCTATGTATGTTTTCTATCCCCACAAATAATCAAGTTTTCATATCATAAAGGAGCTTTAAAGGAAATTGCTCTGAGGAACAGCTTGTTTGATTTTGTCCTCATGATGATGTCATTAATGCACCCTCATTTTTTATAATTTTCCTCTCCCTCAGCCTTAAGTTCCAAATTTGCATTTTCACTTTGCTTACAATGTCCAACATTGTTGATTTTCCAAGCTGGCCAGAAATGGAAACAAGCCTGGTTTTTATCTAGCATCAGTATTATAATGACTCAAATATAAAATAACATGCATATCAGCGCCCCCCACCACTTCGGGACACTGTGGTACTGCAGCTAAACTGTCCAGAAAGAAATGGTAAGGACTGGTTATATCAGTGGTGAATGAGGCTCAAACCATTCGAAATTAGCTTGATGAACTTGCTTGAAGTATTAAAAAACATTTTTCAGGAATGCATGTTATTTGCGCTTTAATAGATTGTGTATGTTCCACAAGCTTATTTCTAAAGGTTTGAGCCTCTATCACCACTGATATTAACAGTCCTTGACATTTCTTTATGGACTTTGCAAGCAGTTTTGTTTAGCTACAATATTAAACTAAAGGGCCTTTCAGACGGGGAGTGATAAACCCACACGTTATTGCAGATTCCACTGTTCCCCTCAGTGTCTACATTAACACAATTGCTCAGCGAAAAACAATAAAACTCAACAGAATCGAGGTCTAAAATCAGACGCAGGTGTGTGCACGAAATGAGCACGCGTGCCACAAACAACACGGGACTCTGTGTGTTTATACGCTGCGTAAAAATGAGTTGAGGAGTTTCATCGCTCCCCATATGAAAAGCCCTTAAAGGGGAATTCCACTCATTTTCAACATTTTTTCTGAGAGCGTACAAATGCAACCAAATGAACCCGAAAAAGAAGCGTCTAAAGAAATCCATTAACATGGTGAAAATACATCTTGATGACGTCATCAAGAATGAATTTCACCATGTTAGTGGTTTTCTTCAGACCTCCATTTTTAGGAAATACAGAATTGGGGGAACGTTTTTTTTTTTTTATCATGTCCACACAACATCTCTAAGGTATATTAATGACATATTAAAATGTTGAAAATGGGTGGAGTTCACCTTTAACTACACTGTTGTTGTCGCCGTTGCAGGTCCCGAATGGAGTGACGGTGCTGATGAGTGCCACACGGAGCTGTTATTCCAAGAGTGAGCGTGTGTTCCAGTTCTCCATGGAGCATCCCGTTCCCTCCTACCTGGTGGCCTTGGTAGCAGGAGACCTGAAGCACGCAGACATCGGACCCAGGTCTGTGTGCTTCCCCTAACCCAGTGGTTTTCAACCTTTTTGACACCAGGGACCACCATTTATTCAGCATTTTAGCCACGGACCCATCATTTGATGACATTTTAGCCCCAAAGACCTAAAACTTAAAGAATTCTTTTGGTTTTGTTCACAATTCCAGGCTGGATTTTGCAAACAAAACAGAGTAGACTTCTTAATTAAATAGTGCTAATTCAGATGAATATTTTAACTCTTGAGAGTGTGAAAATGAAACCAAATGGACCCGCAATGGTCCATTTGGTTTCTTTTTTACATTCTCAAGAGTTACATCTGGTTAACCAACTTTCCATCATTTAGCCTGGGGACCACCTGGAACTCTCTCAAGGACCACTGGTGGTCCCTGGACCACCTGTTGAAAACCCCTGCCCTAACCCAGTGGTTTTCAACCTTTTTGATCCCAGGGCCCACTATTTATTCAGCATTTGAGCCACGGCCCACCGTTAGATGCCCACAATTCCAGCCTGGATTTCGTAAAACAAAACTGTCAAACATACAGTAGAGTCAAAATGATTTTTCTAGTTGTGTAGACTTGGGCTAATTCACATGATGGATATATTAACTCTTGAGAGTGTAAACATGAAACCAAATGGACCCGCTAGGGTTTTCGTCCACTTTTTGTCATTTAGCTGCGGACCACCTGGAACCCTCTTAAGGACCATTGGTAGTCCCCGGGCCACTGGTTGAAAACCACTGCCCTATTCCAAAAGGGGAATTGTGGAATCTTACATCAGGAGTCCATAGGAAAATCAGAGCACTTGGTTAAATTTCAGGGTTTATGGGTGCGATTGTGCTCAGAAAACCTAAAGAAAACAAAATTATTTGTAGTTGTACTGTAAGTGTAGTTGCATCTTAAAGGGGAATTCCACCCATTTTCAAAGTTCTCCCATTCTGTGTTTCTTAGAAATGGAGGTCTGAACAAAAAAAAAATCATTAACATGGTGAAACACAACTTGATGACATGATCAAGTTGTGTTTCACCATCTTAATGATTTTTCTTTTAGGACCTTTTTTCTGAGAGTGTACAAATGTGAACCAATTGAAAACTGTTGGAATTCCCCTTTTTTAAAAGGTAAAGAAATGTGTGTGTGTGTGGGGGGGGGCGATGGCAGTGGCAGCTTAATTAATTAACTAATTAATGAATCTGTCAGTGTTAATAATTTGCCGATTTTCATTTTGAAATGTCCCGCATTCTCTGGTCTGTGATTGGTTCCCACAGGAGCCGTGTGTGGGCGGAGCCATGTCTGTTGTCGTGTGCGGTGAACAAGCTAGGGGGCAGCGTGGAGCGCTGGCTGGCCGTGGCTGAGGAGCTGTTTGGACCCTACCTCTGGGGACGGTGAGCACTGCGGTCCCGCTTTACCACCGGCTGGAATGGTTTAAAAAATCTAATCAGATTAATCACAGCTCAACCATGATTAAACACCATCAGGACTCCAAAATACGCTATGTTTTCCGTTTTTTTTTCTCCCTGGTTCACTCACTGGGTTCAGTCAGTGTGCACATGTGTTAATTGTGTTCAAAATTTGAATCTGATTAATCAACAAAACAAATTAATGCCATTAACTTGTTATTTTCAACAGCATTAATGGATAAATATGCTAATCCAGTGACGTGCGGTGAGGGATCGGGTTGGGGAGGCACTGACTCGAAGTCAGATTTACAAACGTACAGTAGCCTATGACTCTAAGGCAGCGGTTTTCAACACGTGGTCCGGGGACCAGGATTCCAGGTGGTCCCCACTCCCAGGCTAAATGATGGAAACTTGATTAACGAGATGTAACTCGTTGAGAGTGTAGCCTAACCATGAAACCAAATGGACCCGCAAGGGTCCATTTGGTTTCATGGACCGGCATCTGAATTAGCCCAAGTCTGTCACAACTGTCACAACTAGAGAATGTTGAAAATGAATGGTCATTTTGATATGTATGTTTGACTGTTTTATTTCCTAAATCCAGCCTGGAATTGTGGACAAAAGCAATCAAGAAATCTTTAGGTTTGGGGTCTGTGGTGCTAAAATGTCAAAGTGGTGGTCCGTGGCTCAAATGCTGAATAAATAGTGTGCCCTGGTATGAAAAGGGTTGAAAACCAGTGCGCTAAGGGACTGACTCACAAGTCAGATTTACGAGCATACAATATTAAATTATGGTTGTACCCATTCTTGATTAAATCGAAAATTTTAAACACACCACTAGGCTATATTTAAACACACCACTGTACATTTTAAACACACCACTGCAGTATTCTTACCTTTACTTAGTCAGGGAAAGCAATAAAGACGTTTTTGCACCACAGCCACAAAGCCAGTGTTTTTTTAGAAAACCAATCCGTTTCGCGTTATAGTCCGTCCTGGGAGGCCCGTGGTTTGAAATAATCCTCACAGTTCTGGCGTTGGTCTCCATATATTTATGACTTGACAGAAAGTCCAGTTTTGAAAATGTCTTATCTTAGATATTACATCCTCCGTTTTCAGTTCAATGCGTTAGCACAAAGTTGTTGGTTGTTTTTGTTTTGTTTTTCTTCTGATTTACTCGTGTTGTGAACTATTAAATGCAGGCTCACTATCGCCCCCCATCTTTGAGGCAAATGTACTGGCTGCCTCAAGGCCTATATTTTCCCGCTGGCTGCAAGCACGCGCCGTCTGCACACGCTCAATACAGTGTGTGTGGTGCACACGCTCACACGCACGCCCTGAGAGGCACTACCTGTCACTGCCTCAACTCTGTGATTCTCGTCTCTCTGTTGTTATTTGAACAAGAAATACAGCTATTTTGACTATGAAAATGATCAAAATATATAGGAAACACACCAAAATTGCATTAAAAGCATAGACCACAGGACAGATATTAATACTTATTTTTATTATATTATTCATTTTTAACATCTTATGGTGACAGCTGAGGAGACCATTTTACCTCCCCTGGTGGCTAGGTGAGGCACTGCCTCACCTGCCTCCTTGACCGCATGTGCCTGCCTCCTCCTCCCCACAGGTGTGGCATGGTGTTCCTGATCCTTTCTGTTATTCTGTCCACACCCTCCTCCTCCCCACAGGTGTGACATGGTGTTCCTTTCTGTTATTCTGTCCACACCCTCCTCCTCCCCACAGGTGTGACATGGTGTTCCTTTCTGTTATTCTGTCCACACCCTCCTCCTCCCCACAGGTGTGACATGGTGTTCCTGCCTCCGTCCTTCCCCATCGTAGCCATGGAGAACCCGTGCCTGACGTTCATCATCGCCTCCATCCTGGAGAGCAGTGAGTTCCTGCTCATCGACGTCATCCACGAGATCGCCCACGGCTGGTTCGGCAACGCTGTCACCAACGCCACCTGGGAGGACATGTGGCTGAGCGAGGGCCTGGCTACCTACGCCCAGCGCAGGATCACCACCCAGGCCTACGGTACGGTACCCCAGACCTGGCTATGCTGTCGATGTTGATACCTGAGAGGACCTGGTGGACACCAATTATTAACAGTTTCCGTGCTTTTGCAGTAGAGCTACGTCACGCTTATCATTATCAAATAATAGTTATGACCGGTGCCGCTTAGGTTGATCTACGTCACGTTATGTCACTCACCGTCGCCGGTTTGATACGATCCCAGTGCTAACGGCAGCGAGCAGCGAACGCATGATCCCATCAGAATGGACCAAAATAAGAGACGGACCAACCCGCAACCGGAAGTGTGTCGCCAACTGACTTCCCGTCCGACGGGAAACCGAAATATGAAATATGACTTTTGGATGAAAATCGCTGGCACTAGCTACCTAAAAAAGACGCCACAGTCGCGTATACTGTATACAACGTCAGTACGTCTACTAGTTGTATGTATACGAGTGGCCGACATAACTCCTAGAGCAAAAAAATTGGCTTTTTGGTCTCGACCTCTCTAGGTCTTGGCCTCGATCTCGACCCCTCTAGGTGCTAGTCTCGTCTTAACCTCGTTTTTACCAAGTCCACGATTGTCGCGGTCTCGTTTTACCCCCTAGGTCTTGATCTTGTCGTGGTCTTGACAATAGGAATGACCACAGAGCACACCGGGCCACACCAGTGCATTGAGGAACGAACACCTAAAGTTTACCTGCCCCTCTCCCCAGGTGAGCCGTTTACCTGTCTGGAAACTGTCTTTCGATTGGACGCTCTCCACAGACAGCTCCGTCTCCTAGGAGACAACAACCCTGTCAGCAAACTGCAGGTCAAATTTGAGCCAGGTAAAGAACCTGTTACAGTAACACACACACACACGCACGCATGCTCATGATGTTAGCTCTCAGGTAGTATTTTTCCTATTACCAGGGGTGCACATAACTATTTTGGTCCAGTACTCAGAGGAGCACCTAGGGATGTTACATGGTGCTCCCAAAATGCGGCGACCCACATCGCCGGCCCTGATCGCTGGGACCCCTTTTTGCCACTCCGTACAGCCTGATCAATGTACAGTATTACAGTACAGGGCGATAGTTTTGGGCGTTGCAATAGTGGCTAGCCTAGTAGTAGTACTACTACCTGCATTCTACATCCATTAAAAATACTAGTAGTATTTTAGACTTTAGTTTAGTTAGAATTATTTCATTTTCAAGGCTTTTTACTGGCCCAGTCAGGCTGTCATTATAAGCCCCAGCTGTGTGATGCTCAGTGTTGGGGAATATTACTTAGGAAAGTAATATATTACTTATTACTTATTACCCCTTTAGAAAAGTAATAATATTACACTACTTATTACTTGGATGCAAAAGTAATATGTAGTATATTACATATTACTTTTTTATATTACTTTTGCACCCAGATCCCTGAAAAAAGGAAAGTAGCTACAACTACACAATCTGTCAGCTTCTTTTAGAGCTGAATCTAAAGAAGAAGAATAACAAGAGTCACCAATCAGCCAAACATCAATTGGGTGACTGTTGCCCCCACCACCTGACTACGGATAAGCAGGTGAAGATGGATGGATGTATTTAGATAAATGTATTTAGATGAATGAATACAGACATCCCACCCTGGAAAAAAATACTAAAATATATTAATATTTATATGCCACACATGATTAACATAGCCTACCATAGATTACATAGTTGCAGTAGGCTGTTATTTCAGTCAGTGGATTGTTATTTAGTTACAGTTCTGTCTGTCAAATATGTTTTAATGCAAAATTAAAATGTATGATAAACATACATAAGCATAAGATCTTTTTGATTTAATATTGAGTATATGAGGGCTTATAGCTCCAGTGGCTTAATTGATACTGTGCAAACAGAGTTAATTAGAACAGCTGTGTATCGGAAATCCCTGACAGGCAGCGCATCGAGAAAGGCATGCATCGAGTGTGGACATTTAGCCCAGCTATTGTGTGATAAAACACATATTATAAACGCATGAATTATGGCAAATGAAAATATCCTTGGATATACTTGGACCACAGTTGGAATTATTGCAATCGGGTGAGCATGGCCTGAGAGTTTTTTAGATTCAAATCTCAACAAAGAATCACCGGAGTTTTTTAAAGGTAAGAGCAACGCAGAGCATTAGCGCCAACTCCGTTCTCTTTAAGTGGCCAGTCCAAGCGCGGCTCTTCTACATAGACTTCTATTGAGGATCGGGACAATAAATAGGGACAACAAGCTGCACAAACAGCTTTCGAGCGCTATGTTTCTGACGCCTCAATGTCGCAGCTTTGACACCAGATGTCTTTGTACGTCTGCCTAATAAAAAGACGCTGCTCATCTTTTTTCCGATCAAACTAAAGTCGCATTAGCTCATCTCCCTTCACCAACGCAATACTGTTGAACGCATCAGCATGACAAAAGTAACGAAGTAATATTAGCAGAAGTAACTGTAATATTATTACTATTTTCTAGGAGGTAGTGTCGTTACACTACTCGTTACCTGAAAAAGTAGTAATATTACTCGTTACTCGTTACCCCCAACTCTGGTGGTGCTCAAAGGAGCTTTCCACCCCTGGATTGACAGCTCATTGTAGGATTTTGGTGCTCCTGAGCACCGGAGCACCACTTATGTGCACCCCTGCCTATATTACCCTTTGTCAAGTCCTGTCTGTAGTCCCATCCCTAAGATGTACCCTCTCCTCTCCTCTCCTCTCCTCTCCTCTCCTCTCCTCTCCTCTCCTCTCCTCTCCTCTCCTCTCCTCTCCTCTCCTCTCCTCTCCTCTCCTCTCCTCTCCTCTCCTCTCCTCTCCTCTCCTCTCCTCTCCTCTCCTCTCCCCAGGTACAAATCCCAGCAGTCTGATGAATTTGTTTACATATGAGAAGGGATTTTGTTTTGTCTACTATCTGTCCCAGCTCTGTGGAGACACCAAACGATTTGACAGCTTCCTCAGGGTGAAACTCTCACGCACGCACACAGACACACAGACACAGACACACACACACAGGCACACACACACACACACACATACACACACACACACACACACACACACACACACACGCACGCACGCACGCACGCACGCACACACAGGCACGCACACAACATGACAACACAGTATGGAGAAATACACTTAAGTTACTCAAGAGGGTGTGCTTGCTCAACAGAGATAGTGCTTGTTTTAGCAATAATACACATTGAACAAAATGCACACACGATATCAGCAAATACTGTCGTTTTGCGCTGTATGTTAACGGGTGTTGTGTGTTCTGTTTTCCGTGTGTGTGTGTGTGTGTGTGTGTGTGTGTGTGTGTGTGTGTGTGTGTGTGTGTGTGTGTGTGTGTGTGTGTGTGTGTTGTGTGTGTGTGTGTGTGTGTGTGTGTGTGTGTGTGTGTGTGTGTGTGTGTGTGTGTGTGTGTGTGTGTGTGTGTTGTGTTGAACAGGCATATATCTCAGAGTTTAAGTTCAGCAGTGTTTTGGCTCAGGATCTAATAGACTACTACCTGGATTACTTTCCCCACTTACGCACGCAAGGTTAGTGTGTGTGTGTGTGTGTGTGGTGGGGGGTGCATCTGATGTATATATTAGAAGTTCCTTTGTGAGCGGACGCCAGTTAACACTTTCACCGCTCTAGGCACTTGCCTAAAAAAATATTTTGGTGCAGAGATGCTGTTAACTGAAGTAAACCTTTCTGATATTGTTGGTTCATTGACGCCGGTGTGTGTGTGTGTGTGTGTGTGTGTCCGTCCATCCTCAGGTGTGGAGTTTGAGCGGTGGCTGAACGAGTGCGGCCCGCCGCTGTGTGAGCCCGACGTGTCTGCGGGGGGCGCTCTGACCCAGCCCGTCAGCGCCCTGTGCGAGCTGTGGGGGGGCGCCAACCCCCCCGACCCCCACCACCTGGTGACCTTTGACCTGTCCTCCTGGAGCACCTTTCAGACGGTGCTGTTCCTGGACCGCCTGTTGGACCACTCCCCACTCATTCACGGTAAAATAGTACTCTACTCCAATAGTACTCTACTGGAAATGGCACTTGTTATGCTACCGTTAACGGTGCGGTGCTGCTTAAACATCGGACACTAGCGACGCTGTGCCGCGGTGGTGGATAAACAACACTAAAGACGGTGAGTAAAAATCGCTCATTGTAATTCATTTTCAATGGGACCGGCGTTTTGTGCTCAGAAAATGACCTGCGATAAAGAGAGCGTGTAACGCTGGTCGTTTATCGCGCCGGGTCCGGTGATTTGTGTTACTCGTTTCGTGCACACGCGAGCAACGTTTTTAAAAGCTCAATCCAGTGAGCTTTTTAAAACGCCTGCCGTTAATCGACGGGCGATTTTCTTTGTCGGCACTGCAGAGAGAATCGAGAATTGACAACTGATGTTATTATTGATGCTTTTACTTGCCTAGTATAAGTCCTGTAACAGAAAACGGTATGGGTGCGGCTTCATCGCCCGTGACGCGAAACGATGAAGCCGCCCCCATACTGTTTTCACCTGCCTCCCCCCAATTGGTAAATGTACCATCCGGCCTTGTGTTACATTTCACCCTACTACATGCTGCATATCTTTCATAATTTACATGACTATTTCAGCTCTCTGACATCTTTGAATATTTCAGAAATGCTCTAGTATCAATCTAGTACAATCTGCTCATTTTAGATTGCGTGTGTGTGGTTGCGTGTGTTTGTGTGTGCAGAGGTCATGGTGGGTCTCACAGGTTCTTACTCTGGTCTGTTTGACGGTCTGAACGCGGAGGTTCAGATCCGATGGCTCCAGATCATCGTCAGGAACGGTTTCTATCCCGAACTGCCGCGCGTTCGAGCCTTCCTCCATAAACACGTAAGACCTCTGCTGGCTGGCTTTCTAGACCGACACGCTTGTAGATCGTCTTAATTTTCTTCTAAGATCTTCTTAACATTTGAAGATTTGAAGTGAGACATTTTGCATGATGAGTAAGTTAGTGTACTTTAGGTTCGTTGACATTCATTGACTGCTCAGATTGTCCACAGACCATTTATTAGATAGCTTTTGCATGTTAGTATGGCGGAGTGGCTCTGCTCATGTGACATCAGATGATCTATGTACCAAAAGATCTGTGCATGATCGACTATGGCAGTGGTTTTCAACAGGTGGTCCAAATGGACCCTCACTAGTCCATTTGGTTTCATTTTACTCTTCTCAAGAGTTAAATTATATTCAAACATCTTAATTACTAGATTTAAGAAAATGTAGAATAATTGTTATTTTGACCAGCGTTTTGCCAGTTATTTTGGGTCCGAGAGATTAAACTCAACATCAAACGGTGGTCCGTGGCTAAAATGCTGAATAAATGGTGGGCTCTGTTGTCAAAAAGGTTGAAAACCACTGTACTACTACGGTATCTCCACATTCTCAGTCCATATGTTAATGTCCAGACCTCCAGGATGTACACGGTGCCGCTGTACGAGGACCTGGTGGCCGGTCCCATGAGGTCTGTGGCCGTGGAGACCTTCTACCAGACCCAGGACAGGCTCCACCCCAACCTGCGACGCACCTTGCATCACATCCTGTTCCAGGCTCCGCCCGCAACCGCTACAGCCGCCGCCACGGCCAATCACAACAACCCTCCTCCTCCTCCCCCTCCAGACACCCCGCCCTCCTCGTCATCCACACCCTCGTCCCCCGAGACGGTGCCCTCCTCCCCCTCTCCGCCGCAGCCCACCACTACTACCGCCACGACTGCTGCTGCCGCCGCGACCGCCGCCATCAACGTTTCAGCCTGAACCCGGCTATTAAGGTTTGATGGCCCACGACCTGCTGCTTGTTGTCAGGCGGCGTATTTTTTCGTGTGGGGGAGACACCGTCGCGTGACAAGCAAAACCGCGTGCGATTTCAGCGAAACGCCTCTCAAGCCTGAAAGAGCGCAAAATTTCAGCCTGAAAAGGTGTGGCACGTTTCAGCTGATAACGGGGCGAAACATCACAGCCTTAAAAAAAAGGTTGTTTTTTCAGGCACAACAAAAACAATACAAAGATACATGAAAAACACGTAAGTCTGCAAGGACCTTTAAAACGTTTTCTGCCGGAAACGTCAAAACGTTTTTTTTTTTTTTCCCAACCAGCATTTGCACTGAGGCTGGACTGGTCTGTGGAGTGGGAGACAAAGCAGGTGTCTGTATAGAGACGGATATTACAGACACCTCTAACATTGTGAGGACAAGGTATAATAATAGCCCCATGCTGGACCTCAGTCCCCCTCACTCAATACTGTAGCTCCCAGATGAGGTCAACCCAACCGGGTTACCGTTGTGCCGCGTTTCAGAACCAGCGCGTGTTTTCCACTATGCACAATTTGGACTTGGATTTTCCTGAAACATCCATCCAACCGCAGTAATGTTGCCTCTGCTGTCACAACTTCCTCAAAAAACACATGGAACCGGCTATGCCATTTAACCGTTTTCCCTGCTATTGCCATAGATCTACGCTTATCAAATGCAGTTATGACCGCTGCAGTATGAAATATGAGTTTTACATGAAAGTCGCTGGCAGTAGCTACCTACAAAAAAATTCAAAAAGATGCTGGCAGAGTAAGCTTCCGTCACAAAAAGGAAAAGGGCAAAGGCTCTGTGAACAGTGGAACACATGCGCTGTTTGTGAACCTCAACGGGACGGGGAAGGCTATAGGGACCTCATTTTGGATGGGAGAGGTTCCACGTGGGGCTTGTAGCAAGGTAACTTTTCGACTGTTGATGATGTCTGATGAGACCAGACTGCTGCTAACTGCATTTCAACACCGGTCACTATTTCACAGAGAATGCCCTACTACTGCTAGTACTACTACTACTACTACTGCTCCTACGGTATAGACCTGTTTGAACTCAACTTTCACAAAGAATCCCGCATTCTGAGCATTTCTCTGGACAGTGGTACTAGTATATGAGACAACTCCCCTTTGACTTCACAAGGATACATACACTGTACTGTAAGTGTACATGTACAGCAATACACTTAGAACACTTAGAACAATAGTTTTTTTTCTACGTATGTACTACTGTATGCCCGAAAATTCCCCTTTAAATACCAGTTATGGTGCACAGTGTCTTCTCAGTGTTCCTTTAAAGGGATGGTGGCAATAAAAAATGTTTTTTGTATTTTTTCTAATTTTTATTTTAGGGTTTCTGAGATCGCTTGCACCCCCTAAAAACGGATGTTTTCACATTCTGTAGATTTTCTGTTTGGAGGTTTTCAGGCTCTGATTTTATTCTGCAAATCCTCATATACAGTATTTTAATGGGATTTGCCAGCAATTGTCACTGTTACCACTGTTTTGCCTGTTCTCGTTGCAGCTGAAAACCATCCCTGACCCCACAGAAAACTCCAGACCAGAGGAAATCTACTGGATGTTAAAGTCCAGGTTTTCTGGGTGTAATCGTGATCATAAAACCTAAAAGGAAAAAAAAAAGAAATTAAATGAAAATTAATGTCACGAAACCTTTAACAACTTTATAACCAGGATATTAACCCAGTGGTGTGTTATGTATATACAGCTGTTAAACAGACTCTCTTCTGTTTTGTTCTAATCATCCAAGGCAGTGGTTCTCAAACTGGAACAGTTTGGTTCCATTCTGTACTATAGGATCTTATTGTCTGGATGGTGGTTCAAGACGTAGGAATTTCCAATTGGAAACCACTGATCTGAGGCTTTGGTCAAACCTGCATGCAACCATCTTTGAGACTAGCGGTTCTTCGCAAGATCAGATAGGTGTCATAGGGTTCATAATTTATACTGCCGCTCGCAAGCTAGAAATCAGTCTTCCGTGTCCAGATAGTCCATGCGATTCACAAAGATTTCAGGTTGTGGCAAAATAAAAAAAATCACTAGCAACAACGACTTTGTTGCAACCAGGTCAAGACCGCTTGCTTGCTAGACTAGTGTCTCGTTTGACCTATGAGCTTCTGAACGCGTTCGGCTGGGGAATACCAGGTCGCGACCATTCGCTTACTAGTTGCGACCAGGTTGGCGAACATGCACTGCTTCGTGCTTGCGGTTATGTTATAGGGCAGCGGTTTTCAACCAGTGATCCTTAAGAGGGTTCCAGGTGGTCCCCAGCTAAAAGATGGACAGTTGGTAATCAAATGGACCCTTATAGATCTGTAACTTTTGAGATCATAAAATGAGTTTAATTATATTTAAACATCTGACTTAACAAATTTTCAAGAATCTACACAATTAGAAAATGTAGCAGAATCGTTATTTTGACCAACATTTTGCCAGTTGTATCTCCTAAATTGTAGACACACAACTTGAAAATCCTTAGTTTTGGGTCCGAGAGACTAGACTCAACATCAAAAGGTGGTCTGTGGCTAAAATGTAGAATAATCAGTGGGTCCTGGTATGAAAACGGTTGAAAACCACTGGTTTAGGAGTTTGTATCGTCACTGCGACCAGGTTGGTAGTGGATTTTTCTGTTTGGATGACAATCTGGATATACTGTATATACATTACATTATACTGTATATTATATACAGTATATAGACCCAGAATAGAATTCGAGCTACCGGGGTGAATGTAGCATTAGTTGGCGGCAAACGTTTGGGGACATTTTTAACTTTAGACGTTGATAGCATCACCACACCATAGATGTTTTTTTTTTTTTTTTATTATTATTTTATGTTCTACATACATTTGAAAATATGTTATACATATTTGGAAATGTACAGTTGAATGGTTGACACACCCAAGTGCAATGGGGAGTGTGCCGTTTTGCCATTTTGACAGGTTTTTTTTTTATGATAACGCAGTAATGATAATTAATCCCTCAACTACTGTGGTCACCTGACCTTTGTGGGGTTTTAATTTATGCTTCCTAGTATCTGTCTGTTGGGCATAAAACCTCACATTTCCAAAACTGGAGAGTGTTAAAATGAAACCAAATGGACCCATTTTAGCCTCTCAAGAGTTATATTTAAATCTAAATTATCTGAATTACTCAATTTTCAAGAATCTACACATTTAGAGAATGTAGGCTAGAATAATAGTTATTTTGACCATTGTTTTGCCAGTTTCAGGATTTTAATAGGAATTTATAACACACAAATTTTGGAGATGAGAGGTTTGTGCCTGACAGGAACTATATGGTATTGT
This sequence comes from Benthosema pterotum, assembly GCA_039105355.1. Lineage (NCBI taxonomy): Eukaryota > Metazoa > Chordata > Actinopteri > Myctophiformes > Myctophidae > Benthosema > Benthosema pterotum. The sequence continues at coordinate 43,469,326 of CM076977.1, read as the reverse complement.
CTCTTACTAGTGACCGTGTTGTACTATAGGGATCTATGAATTCAAACATCAGCTGCTATGAGAGGCGTTGGCTGTTCAGGAAGCACAATGGCAGTGGATGAGCATCAGTAGATATATATACAGTATATGAACTGATCTGAAAGCTGTGACTCCAGAGACCTTTTTGTAGATTCACCATCATCAGCATATTAACTTTATGCTTCAGTGACCATGTGCACAACATTTTGATTATTGTAGATATTGTTCTGTTTTTTTTTTTTTTTTTTCCCGGTATGTCAGATCATTTGGGTCAAAATTGCTTTTTAGCATTGGGAAGAATTTGTAGATGAGTTTGTCGTGTTTGACTGTGTTTACCACGTAAGTCCTATGTAAAAGATAACAAGAAAAATAGTACATATCTACAAGCACGGGTTTGTAGATCAAGCAGTTTTTCGACCTATATCAAATAATATGCCATTTTCCAAAAAAGACCATAATATGTAACAATTATTCTACATGTTTATCAGGTTACAACTGAAGTTAACCCATTTCTTCCTGACATAGTAGATTCTACAAAACATTTGAACATACTGAAAGATTTGTGCTGCATACTCACATTCTCCCTAAAAATAGCAGCCGTGAACGCCTGATAATTTTCAATGAAAGTTAAAACACCACCACAAGTACTGTACAGAATGGTTTAAAATAACATTTAGGTGTTTTTGCACATAATGAGGTTCAGAGCCACTGGTTTCCCCTCAGCCTACAGATACCACCTCAGTGCCTTTATGTCTGATTTTAACGCCACACTTCAGCTTGCAGATCAGTTCTTTGTTCGGCAAGCGGCGCCGCCATACGGCCGGCGTGTCAACTAAAGCCACAGTATAATATGCTGCGTTCAGGGATGCCTGGGAAATTAGGAGGATCGTGTGACTGTCCTTCATGTAGAAGGACGTGATGTGTTCTCTTGGCTTGTTCAGTGACTGGCAATAATAACTAAACTATAAAAAGTGCTATTCAAACCGTCTGTGGAGCCTTTATTGATGACATGCAGTCCACATACTACAGTATATGTATGTTGTCAATTCAGTATGTTTTTAGTCTATTTATTGTCATCAAGATGTGTGAATGCTAGATCAAAGATCTATCTAGGTTTTATTTTCTTGAGTTGTATGTAATCCCGACTGCTGCCATGCCATGCCAGCTAGGGTTTTCAACGGGTGGTCTGGGGACCACCAGTGGTCCCTGAGAGGATTCCAGGTGGTCCCCAGGCTAAATGATGGAAAGTTGGTTAACCAGATGTAACTCTTTGAGAGTGTAAACAGTGCATTAGTGTGGGATAATGGCCCATATTTCAAGGATAACAGAAGAACCATGTTCTAGTGCTTACACCTGGTTCCATTCAACAGTCCTAGTCAAGCAGGGATTACAATAAAGAATACAATAATACACAAAACAGCATGAAATAATATTGTCTGCACTACATTGATATCGCTGCAATTCATTCCATTTAAACATTGAATAATTAAAATTAAGTGGTTCAAGAGGAGGGTTGATTTGATTTTCATAGTTTCGACCTCAAAGCAGCAATTTTGCATGGACTTTAATTTTGAAATACCATTCTACATACGGTGAAATAGAAAGGCCATGCCAATCAGTCTATGATTCGGATGTATGAGGTCTTTGTGCGCAAGCTCAATTCCACACACACACACGCACGCACGCACACGCGCGCGCACATGCACACAGCTGCCTCGGTCGACGTGCTCAACAGGGCGATTTTACATTTCCGGCTACGTCGGAACAACTCCAAAATAAGGGTTTTTGGCCCTCAAACCACGAAAACGTATAATTTTAACTAGCCCACAGATCAAGTCTTTTCAAATCCTCGTATGGATGTAGAACCGACCATTGACAACATTTCAGGGGGATTAATGTTTTTTTTTTTTTTTTTTTTGCAGAATACATAAATAAATCGAGAAGCATGGTGCAGCTCAGAGCCGTGCGTGGGGTATAGACAGAGTTACGCAAACTCTGTTCACGCCATGGGTCAGCTCTTCTACATGGACTTCTATTGAGAATGGGGACAACGAACTGGGACAAGTACTGGACCCGGAAGTAGACAGAAATACTTTGGAATCAGGCAACAAAGCCAGCTTTAACGATCCAAAATCCCTTCAAATCCCAGTATTTTAGATCATAGCGCAAAATAAACAACACAGAGACGTTAGTTGTTACCGTACAGCACTTTAAAACAGTTGTCATGTTACACACATGGCCTAAAACTGCTCTTATTTGCGCCGCCCTCATTGAAACAAGGCATTTCCAACCCCGGCTTGTCCCTCTATTCAGGCTCGCGAACAGTAGCGCTCGGTTTCTGACCCCCTCGAAGTCGCAACCCTGACACTAGATGGCTCTGATGCAGCTCTATATGTATAAGAAGACGCTACGGTGAGTCACTTGACGCACCGCTGGATCCTCCATCATCACCATCCACCATCAGACAAAAAACAACGGAGAGGCAGAGAGAGAGAGAGATGCGCGTGACTGACGAGAGAGGAATACAATATGGATGGCCTGCTGCTGCTGCTTTATGATTCCGCCGGATTTGGAAATGTGATTTCCAGTCGTTCTGATTTGTTCTCGACGTCGCTCTCAGCCTAACGGTAAGAGAGAGGAGAGGACTCAGAGGAGGAGAGAACAGAGGAGAGGGGAGGAGAGGAAACGAGAGGAGAGGAGGAAGGGGATCTGCAGGAGATCAGATCAGAGGAGAGGAGAGCAGCATCTCCCAGACCCATCCTCCTCCTCCTCGCTCAGACAGACACTGGGGGGGTCTGGATGAGCGGCCATGGGGGAAACAAAGATCATCTACCACCTTGAGGAGCAGGAGACCCCCTACCTGATCAAGGTGCCTCTCCCGCCAGAGGCCGTGACCCTGGGAGACTTCAAAGTGGTCCTCAACAAGCCCAGCTACAAGTTCTTCTTCAAGTCCATCGATGAAGATGTGGGGTAAGATCATTGCACAATGCACATGTACTGCTAGTAGCCTCGAACCCACCCATAATATTGGCTGGTATTAGCCAAAGTGTCAAGTCAATTGTGAGCTACACCTGTAACAGAAACAGTGTACTAATTAATGATAGATTCCCAAGATCTGCATGTATTTTCAATTGCAGATCTACAAGCTTGCACCAAAGCATGGTAGTGCCACACTATGAGCTTATACAGTAGATCTTTCAGCAGCTAAAAAGTAGTTACAGGCTAATATGGGGCAGGCGTGTGTTAGGTCTATAATGGGTTAAACCCCATCACTATAACCCTGTTAGATGGGGGTGATGATGGGACTATGGGATGTTGCAGTTCAAATTCACTTTCGACTCAGCAGTGATTCAGCTGTCTCAAAAGTTGGGGGCGTGGCGCATGGTTTATGGCTGAACCACTGCTGAACCAAAAGTGAAAGCTTGACTGTGTGTCAACACACCACTGATATGGTGGAGAGAGAATATATAGCAAAAAATTGCACTTTGGAGTGATGGAAGTACAGTAGATGAATTTGAACAACAATCCCATAGCCCTGCACTTTAAGCTTCTGGTGGGGTAGGGGAAACAGACAATAAGGAGTTTTTTTTTCCACAAAATAACAACTGGACCAGTTTTTCTTCAAGCGATCGCTTTGTGGCGGTCGATTGCTCTCTGGTCACTTACTCTGCTCACGCAAAACTAGGCCTACTTGTGCGCAATACACAAGTTGGCACTCTACTGAGTGCAGATCTGGTTTGGAAGTAAATCCCCTGCAAGTAAAGGTAGTAAAGCTTTCTGGGGTGAAATTCTCCCGTAAACTTTCACCCTCATTGACCAGAGAGTCCCTTCAGACGTCTATACTTTGAATGTGTCATGACAGAGTGTGAGCTTGTGCAGATCAACTCTTTGTGTAAGGTTTATGTGACTAACTGCTGGTTCTAACAGCACTTATATCATCATTGCTCAATGCTCATACTGTGAGGTTTTACATTTTGTGCAAAATGTACTGTAGCAAAACAACCTGACTCTGCCAGATTGCAGCATCATTGAGCAGCCCAACGACAAGTAAAGAGCACACAAGTATTATTCTAATTATTCCCACAGTACATGCTGCCATGATGGCCACTAATAGTAGTGGTGGATATTGCCTTGGGTGGGAAAAAAATGATATGCCAATATATCATGATACTTAATGCCATGATATCAATATCGTATTGTCGTTTTTTTATGCATTTAATCATTTGTTCATGTTAGAAAGACTGACTGATGGTTATCTGGCTACATTGAAGTGTAGGATTAAACTTTTCACAGTCCATATTGTTTAGAAATGCTTTAATATGTCCACCGCAGTATATCGAATCGAATCACAACATAATTAAGAATCGCAATATACATCGATCTGGCACTCTAAATATCGATATCGCATCGTGAGGCCAGTGAATCGTCTCACCCCTAATATTGCCGGCTGCAACCTTGCAATAGATACTGTATATACCGTGACACAAAGGCCACATTACGCAATATGGTTGCTGTGTAATATGACTGTGCATGCCTCTCTGACTGCGGTTTGGCATCACGGTGTGTCCGTCGTGCCTTTCATGCACATTCGGGGTAACATCTGTGACAGCAGGTTTACTGGGTCCCAGGGGAGCTGTGGTCTGTAAAGCGGTCTGGATGCCGCAGATGCTGCTGCTGCTGCTCCTGCCCTTCTGGACTGCAAAGATGCTACTCCTCCATGCCTTCCTCTGTTCTCCACCCCCCCCTAACCCCCCCCCCCCCCCCCCCCCCCCCACACACACACACACACACACACCCACGTTTCTCTCCCCTCTCTCCCCTCACTCAGCCCTAGTCTTATTTCCTGTCTCGCCATTGCGTCCAGGGGCGTTTTTTTCATGAGGCAGACTAGGCAGTTGCCTAGGGCGCCATGGGGGAGGGGGGCGACCATGATGGGTCGCCTCTGTTGTCGTGATGAGCGCGTTGGTTTTGTGAGCAAGCTTTCCCTCTGTTCTCCCCTTGTGTTCAAAGTGCAACTGATTGTCATACCAATTCAGACCTTGTTCACTAAGACTTTAGGATTGCCTGGAATTAGTGTTGCAGGATATTTTTACTTAGTTGACCCGTAGGTTCGCCCAGAGCTCTATAAGTATTTTTTGGTCCACTCCATTCATTAGGATTACATTAGGGTTACATTTAGGGAATGTTTGTGGCAGAATAAAGGGACAGTTACAGTTTGTGCGGCACTCAAGATGCGCTGCTTTCAGGGTGCGT
>CM076977.1:43424055-43459055 GCA_039105355.1 Benthosema pterotum | reverse complement strand
CCATTTTTTGATTGACCCACCTCCATATTTTGGCGGTGTGGCAGAGCTACTCAAAACAGCCAAACAGCTTTGCCAAACCTCCAAGTTTTGAATTAAGACTTAAGACCTGATACTTAAGACAATCAAAATGACCAATCAAAATCAAAAGGACCCTAAATGTCTTGATGAAGTAAACATGGTGGCTGCCACTGCAAGCGTAAGTTATAATTTTTTGTACACAAATAGTCAGCAGGCACTACAAGCTGTTAATACCAATTTAAATCAATCAAACAAAAGTGGTTCATGGATGTGTTCTGTTGCTCTCACAGGCTAGTCACAAGAATAAAGTACATTACTGATGTTCATTAACAACCGTTCATAAGCTGAACACAGACACAGACAGTGAAACACAATACAGAAAAAAATAAGTGTGTTTATTTGCCTTTCTGTGTGTGTACTGTAGGGTGGTTAAGGAAGAGATTTCTGATGACAACGCCAAGCTGCCAATTGTCAACGGAAGAGTGGTCTGCTGGGTGAGTCTGTCTGTCTGTCTGTCTGTCTGTCTGTCTGTCTGTCTGCCTGTGTGTGTGTGTGTGTGTGTGTGTGTGTGTGTGTTGTGTGTGTGTGTGTGTGTGTGTGTGTGTGTTGTGTGTGTGTGTGTGTGTGTGTGTGTGTGTGTGTGTGTGTGTTTGCATGCGGCCGCGGGCGTGTGCATGATGAGCCATAAGGACAGATTTCTTGGTTTTTACCCCCCCCATCTCTCTCTCTCTCTCTAGCTGGTTTCAGAGAGCTGTCAATCAGATGGCGGGGGGTCGGACTGTCTGTCTGAAGCCCCGCCCCCTGACCATGCCCCGCCCATTCCTCCACCCCCGCTAGAGAGAACAGGAGGCATAGGAGACTCCAGACCACCCTCCTTCCAGTAAGTCCAGTGTGTGTGTGTGTGTGTGTGTGTGTGTGTGTGTGTGTGTGTGTGTGTGTGTGTGTGTGTGTGTGTGTGTGTGTGTGTGTGTGTATGCGTGTGTGAGTCATAAGAGTCGCATAGGAGACACTTCAGAAACCATCTACCAGTGACATCACCGTTTAACAGACTTTTTTATTAACGTGAGAGCAATTCCATTACAGCATGCCAGGAATACAAAGCCTGCAGTTTCTATTCACGTGGATTCCCCATCGATGATGATGTCACTGCTAGATTGGTTTCTGAACCCAGCAAACACAGTCAGGACTGGGATGAATTGGTAACGTCTTGATTGTGGCTAGATCAAGGCCAGAGTGGTCAAATCTGTCCCAGAAATATCACCTGATTTCAACAAACACAAATCCTGCCCAAATCCTGACATACATATATACCCTAGAGGTGTTGGGTGGACATGATAAAAAGGTTCCCCCTTTCTGTGTTCCCAAGAAATGGAGGTCTGAAGAAAACCACTAACATGGTGAAACATCTTGATGACATCATCAAGATGTATTTTAATTAAGGCTGTTGAAAATAGTTAATTAATGGGATTAAATTAATTTTGTTGATTAATCTGATTAAAAATTTTAACGCAATTAACTCATGTGCACACTGACTCAACCCACTGAGCATTTTCTCATTGAAAGAAATGGGTAGAGCACAGTTTTACGGAGACATATAGCTGTGTGTCTCCCTGTAACCAGAGCCATAGAGTATAGCTGAAGGATCTGAGGGCTTGTCGATCACCTATTTTGATAAATATTTTAAAGATAAATGATTATTTTTTTCACAGATTCTGTTTTTCTTTCTTTCTTTTTTAAATGTTGAAATCCTGTACAGGAAAACATGCATATTTTGGACATAGTTCGAATGGTGATTAATCATGATTAAATTAATTTTGAAGCTATGATTAATTTGATTAAAAATTTTAATCATTCAACAGCCCTAATTTTAACCATGTTGGTGGATTTCTTTAGACGCTGAAAATGGATGGAATTCCCCTTTAAAGATCTTCCCAATATTGGGTCTTGAACGTTATGATGACGTTCTCCAGTGACTGTTCAAAACTAGGCCAGATCACTGCCAGTATGGGCATGTCTTTACGTCATTTCCAGGACGTCAATTTAAATAATAAATTCTGTGCCAGATCCGATTAGTCATGATTGATTTGATTAGTCTGGCCTCGATCAGTCTCTCTCTGATTCATCCAGGGACGTCTGTCTTTAGTAGACAGGATTTGTATTGGTTGAAATCAGGTATACACTGTATAGTAGCTCACCACAATGTCAGTGTCTCTCAATGTCACAATGTCTATATGAAGAGCGCTTTGACAGCGGGGCAGAAATGATCGGAAGTGGATTGTGAACAGTGGGACATGCCCACGGCCATGTTGCCCATGTTGGAGGGGGTTTCGAACTTGGGGTGCCTAAGCTACTTCATTTGCCCAACGGGTACCTGGCTGTGGGCATGCCTGTTCTATACTGTACCTGCCTTGTATGTCATGTACAGTACTATGGCGTGATTTTTGTGGATATAACTTTGCTGCTCCTGAAATATTGATGTCCTTGTATGCAGTTTCCTTTGTGTGGACATATACTGTATATAAATTGTTTAAAGCGTGTGTGTGTGTGTGTGCGTGCGTGTGTGTGTGTGTGTGTGTGTGTGTGTGTGTGTGTGTGTGTGCGCGTGTGCGTGCGCGTGCGCGTGCGTGCGTGCACGTCAGTGCTAACACACTAGGGGCTCAGGAGGAATCAGAGAGTGAACGGAGAGAGAGAAGAGGGGAGCAAACAGGGGGTAAGATATTCAGAGATCACAGATGTCCGCAAGGCGCCTGCTGCTGCCTTGTGTGGTAGCACCATACATACAGCCTACATTCAGTGAATGAAATATCACTGTCTGGGGTGGAGAAAAGAATAACTACATTGCATTGCAGGCCAATACAAATGTGACTCCATGTGTCTTGCTGTCACTCAAGTGACTACTGGCCAATAGACCTTTAGGTAATCTCCTCCCCAAACTGCTCTGATCCAATCACAGCTAAGCATAACATGTGATAGACAAACCTCTCCACCAATAGCTTTCCTATATGATAAAATATTATTTTAAAAAACAAATGCCACACACCCATTTTTCCACTGCATAGGGCCTTGTTGATGGATTTGGAAGAGATTTTGAATGTCTGGTTAAAAAAATGAACAAGCATTTATTGAAAAGTCCATGATATTTACTTTGGAATGAATGAATGAGCCCGGCTGGAAAGTGTCCTAGGGTGGACAAGAGGGCGGGGCTTAGCTAAAGGTCTATTACAAAACGTCTTTTCCAGGGCTTACTTAAAGGTCTTTTACAACGTGTCTTTTCTGGGGCTTATGTTGTGCATGCAGAAGCTTGATAAAGAAGCTCAAGGCAAAGGCAAGGGATCTTGTGCAGTCTAGTCAATTGAGACACACACCTCAGAGCCAAAAAAGGCATTGTCTACATGTATATGTCCTAGATGGGTTCCAATCATTAGCTGGGTCTGCGTCCCTCACTGTGCTCTCTGCTGCCCCCTGGCAGGCACCAGGCTGAATGGACACTCCTCTCGACCAGTGGAGCAGAGGGCGGGGCAGGGGGCGGAGCTAGCGGGGTACGACTCCGCCTCCACGCTGCTCAGCAGCGAATTAGACATCAGCAGCTTCTGTGACTCAGAGGAGGATGGCATGGGGAGCAGGTGAGAGACACGCATGCACAGCACACACACACACACACACACACACACACACACACACACTTACAATAGTGATGGCCAATCTGCCATAGACTAACTAAAAGTATTCACTAACCCTTAAAAGCTTTGGTCATTCACTCTCTCTCTCTCTCTTTCTCTCTCTCATACACACACATGGCAGCACACTCCTATATTAGCCACACACACACACACACACACACACACACACACACACACACACACACACACACACACACACACACACACACACACACACACACACACGCACAGACACTCCACTATACAATATATAAGTACTTTGCTCAGATCTCACGCTCTATTTAAGCCACACACACACACACACACACACACACACACACACACACACCACACACACACACACACACACACACACACACACACACACACGCACACTTCAGCTATTATCTATCAGTGCATCGCTCCACAGGATTGGCTCAGAGAGGTCTTGTGACCAGTACTAAAGCTGAGTGAGACGTCGTAGGAAAGACAGACCCTAGGACAGCTGAGAGAGAGACAGTATAGGATAGACAGACCCTAGGACAGCTGAGAGAGAGACAGTATAGGATAGACAGACCCTAGGACAGCTGAGAGAGAGACAATATAGGATAGACAGACCCTAGGACAGCTGAGAGAGAGACAGTATAGGATAGACAGACCCTAGGACAGCTGAGAGAGAGACAGTATAGGATAGACAGACCCTAGGACAGCTGAGAGAGAGACAGTATAGGAGAGACAGACCGTAGGACAGCTGAGAGAGAGACAGTATAGGAGAGACAGACCCTAGGACAGCTGAGAGAGAGACAGTATAGGATAGACAGACCCTAGGACAGCTGAGAGAGAGACAGTATAGGAGAGACAGACCGTAGGACAGTTGGGAGAGAGACAGTATAGGGGAGACTGATGGTAAGACAGCTGAGAGAGAGACAGTATAGGATAGACAGACCCTAGGACAGCTGAGAGAGAGACAGTATAGGATAGACAGACCCTAGGACAGCTGAGAGAGAGACAGTATAGGAGAGACAGACCGTAGGACAGCTGAGAGAGAGACAGTATAGGATAGACAGACCCTAGGACAGCTGAGAGAGAGACAGTATAGGAGAGACAGACCGTAGGACAGCTGAGAGAGAGACAGTATAGGATAGACAGACCCTAGGACAGCTGAGAGAGAGACAGTATAGGATAGACAGACCCTAGGACAGCTGAGAGAGAGACAGTATAGGAGAGACAGACCGTAGGACAGTTGGGAGAGAGACAGTATAGGGGAGACTGATGATAAGACAGCTGAGAGAGGGACTGACAGCGTAGGAGAGACAGACAGGCGCTAGAACAGCAGGCCATGAGACAGCTGGTGGTAAACCTGAAGTAACGATGTGTTGTCCTCTCCTGTGATGTCACGGCAGGCTCAGCGAATCAGAGCAGAGTAGCTCGTCGCACCTCATCAGACGGCACCGCCGGCGGCGACGGAAACCCAAACCACAGCGGATGGAGAGGGTCTGTACCACACAACACACGAACACACACACACACACACACACACACACACAACACACACACACACACACACACACACACACACACTCTTGGTTTTATGCAGCAGCGCTTGTAGTTCTGATATTTTTGAAAAAGTGTGAAAATGTATCTCAATTTTTGAATATTATCACAACGAGCATTTTTTTTTAACTAACTGTATTTTCACATGGTGGTCGGTAGGCGGGCCACATACAGATGTCATACTGAAGTACCCTAGTAAGATGTCTGCTGGTGAACTACGTCAGAGACTCTGCCTCCAGCCATCTAGCTTTTATATCGATGGGGGCCACATGCTCCCAGGCCACCAGTATAGCCTGTGTATGGTATAGGGCAGGGGTCAGCAACCTGCGGCTCAGGAGCCGCATGCGGCTCCAGAACACAGCCCTAGTGGCTCAGTGGCTGTACCATTATACACGCACTGGGGTGATCCGCACTAAAATAATATAAACATTCTAGTCACCCAAAACGCGTTTCGCTGTCTTACAGTTGCCAGTTAAAGTAGCACTTGGCCATGTCAAAAAAGCCCAGCAGTTATCAGAGGTGGAGCTTTCAATCTGAACCACCCATTTTCAAAGGTTTACTCAGTTTACTATGTCATTAATATACCTTAGAGATGTTGTGTGGACGAGAAATGGAGTTCTGTAAAACTATTTTTTTAGAAACATTTCTGAAGAAAGGTTGTGTTTCACCATGTTAATGATTTTTCTTTGAGGACCTTTTTTTCTGAGAGTGTGCAAATGAGAGTGTGCAAATGGACCCTGGCGGGTCCATTTGGTTTGCATTTGCACACTCTCAGGAAAAAAATAATAAAATGCGGCTCCAGACAGATTTTGAATTTAAATTTGGGGTCAAAAATGGCTCTTTCAACATCTTGGGTTCCCGACCCCTGGTATAGGGAGATACATAAAAAATAAAATAAATCTTTACACAAGAAATGTTCGCTTATATTGCTTTATGCGGAGAATTGCTTTATGCCTAGTTTTAAGACTCCCATGAATGATCTGTCCTTCATCTCTCTCTCTCTCTCCCCCTCTGTCTCTCCTCTCTGTAGTCTTCGTCGTTCAGCAGTGTAACTGACTCCACAATGTCTCTCAACATCGTCACTGTCACTTTAAATATGGGTGAGTAGTAGTAGTAGTACTGTGAAGTCCCACCCATTTCATGACGTCATCCGTGGCCAATTTATTTTCCTCATAGACTTTTCAAAAAATCATCTATATAAAGATGTTTACGCCATGGACAAAGCCAGCTCGGGTCGTGACAAATCATGACAACACATGATATGACCATACAACATATAGTTGTACAAAAAAACATTAGGATACAACACTTCTTTTTTTTTTGATTGTCCCAAAACATTGTGTGTGTTGTCATGGTTTGTGACGACCCGAATTGGCTTTGTCCGCTGTGTAACGGCCTTTATGTAGATCATTTTCTAAAAGTCTATGAGGAAATGAGTGTAGGTAACTTTAGCATACAGTTCTTAATCGAGAGTAACTTACAGTAAGCAGGAACACAAAACATTGTAATTCATTAAAACATAAACATTATCATGAATTTATTGTTTGCAAGAAAAAAGAACACTTTCAATGAGGCTTTATATCCCGATTTTGTGAATATCATTATCGGTGAACATTTTTTCTTTTCCGTCCCAAACAAAAGGAGCTCATTGATCAACTATTCTAGTTGGCTGGTCACCGTCATGTGAAAACCCACCGGTAACCCACTGTCGACTCGTCACATTTAGTAGTATGGCTGGGAAGTACTTTCTTGTAGCTGGGAACTACTTTCTTGTAGCTGGGAACTACTTTCTTGTAGCTGGGAACTACTTTCTTGTAGCTGGGAACTACTTTCTTGTAGCTGGGAACTACTTTCTTGTAGCTGGGAACTACTTTCTTTAGCTGAGTAACTTACAGACGACCTCGTGCTATACTATTTGAATTGGTACTTTTCATGTTGCCATAATTGTAACACTTTTATAAAAACAATAAGCCACTCGAGGTCGCAGGTTACCGTGGCTTTTATCCCAGGGAAGGTAAAAGACTGCCTACGCCTCCCTGGGATAAAAATCTACCGTAACCTGCTACCTCTTGTGGCTTATTGCCTTATTTTCAATGTTTTTTTTTTCTGGAGCGCAAGTTGCCATTTCTATGATCATAATCTGTGTCAGTCTGTCTGTCTGTCTGTCTGTCTTGTCCGTCAGAGAGATACAACTTCCTGGGCATCAGTATCGTAGGTCAGAGCAACGACAGAGGGGATGGAGGGATCTACATCGGATCCATCATGAAGGGAGGAGCTGTCGCCTCGGACGGACGGATAGAACCGGGGGACATGCTACTGCAGGTGTGTGTGTGTGTGTGTGTGTGTGTGTGTGTGTGTGTGTGTGTGTGTGTGTGTGTGTGTGTGTGTGTGTGTGTGTGTGTGTGTGTGTGTGTGTGTGTGTCCAGGTCCAGGGACCACTGGTCCTTGAGAGGGTTCCAGGTGGTCCCCTGGCTAAATGATGGGAAGTCGATTAACCGGATGTAACTCTTTTAGAGTGTAAAAATGGACCCTTGTGGGTCCATTTGGTTTCATGTGTACATTCTCAAGAGTTAAAATATTCCTCATCTGAATTAGCCCAAGTCTACACAACTAGAGAATGTTGAAGATTAATGATCTGCATGTTTGACTGTTATTGGTAGCCTGGTATTGTGGACAAAAGCAAAGGAAATCTTTAGTTTTGGGGTCTGTGGGGCCAAAATGTCATCAAATGGTGGTCCATGGCTCAAATGCTGAATAAATAGTGGGCCCTGGGATCAAAAATGTTGAAAACCAACACTGCCTTATGTTATATGACGTTAACGTTCTCTCTGTCTCCTCAGGTTAATGACATCAATTTTGAGAACATGAGTAATGATGACGCAGTCAGAGTGCTCAGGGAAATCGTCCACAAACCAGGGTGAGTCATGAACTGTTCACTGGAACCTGACTGTTCCCTGAATGAAACACATCCCTACAGTGTATTAATAGCTGTGTGTGTGTGTGTGCGTGTGCGTGTGCGTGTGCGTGTGCGTGCGTCTAATACACTGGATATTGTTGTTGTCGATGATGACAGTAGTGACCATTTTGGAAGTGGCATGTACATTTGACCATAGTCTGGAAGAAGGTTTCCTGACTAAGCTGCTTAAAGGGGAACTCCACCCATTTTCAACATTTTTTCTGAGAGCGTACAAATGCAACCAAATGAACCCTTACAGGTTCATTTGGTTCCATTTGTACGCTCTCAGAAAAAGTGTTTAAAGACATCCATAAACATGGTGAAAATACATCTTGATGATGTCATCAAGATGTTTCACCATGTCAGTGGTTTTCTTCAGACCTCCATTTCTTGGGAACACAGAATGGGGGAACCTTTTTCCACCCAACACCCCTTTACAGTAAGTACCAGCATCTAAGGGATGCTATTGTACAAGTTGTACAAGTTTGCGTGTATTGTTTGTGTTCAAGATTTCCTTGTGTGTGTGTGTGTGTGTGTGTGTGTGTGTGGGTGTGTGCGTGTGTGTGTGTGTGTGTGTGTGTGTGTGTGTGTGTGTGTGTGTGTGTGTGTGTGTGTGTGTGTGTGTGTGTGTGTGCGTGTGTGCGTGTGCGTGTGCGTGTGCGTGTGTGTTGCAGTCCGGTCACACTGACAGTGGCTAAGTGTTGGGACCCTAACCCACGAGGCTGTTTCACCCTGCCCAGGAGTGAGTATATAATGGCACATACCCAAATACCACTTTTATTAGCTTTGTTCAGTCATATTTATTTATTTAGTGAGTTTCCATTCACCTGTTTCCATCGCTCCAAATTCTCTCTCCACCATGGCAGTAGTGTGTTGATACTCACACTTTTACTTTCAATTTTGGTTCAGCAGTGGTTCAGTTGTGGAGGGGGCGTGGCACACGGTTTATGGCTGAACACACTGCTAAACCAAAAGGGAAAGTGTGAGTGTCAACACACTACTGACATGGTGGAGAGAGAACAAAAAAAAAATAGGAAATGGGTGCAATCTAGCTTAGCCCCAATCTAAGTTTATGGTGGGGTAGGAGAAATAGCCATGAAGGAGTTGTTTTCGCAAAACAAGAACTGGACCACTTTTTTTGGAAATAAATCAACTGTAAATAAAGTTAAGAAAGCCTTCTGTGGTGGAATTCTGCTTTATCCAGTATATTGATTCTATGGCGCAAACAAAAGAAACAGCTCAGCTTAGACATGGTGCAAAGCAATGTAGGCCACACAATAAAAAACATACAAAAGGTGTTTGGTGAATAACTACACAACTCAAATTAAAATTAATACAAAGAAGACAGTAACAGTGTTAGTACCGACAGCAGAAGGTAAAAAAATATATAATAATAATAAAGTAAATAAACAAGGAATGACGAACCTAAGTATCTAGCAAAGGTTAACGGTTTCACCTCTGACAGGTAACCAGCTATGGTCAAGGTGGTTTGAGAGCCAATACATCGCAAATAGGGGTGGGCAAAAAAAACTTGATATGCCAGCAATATATCGCAATTCTTACTGCCATGATATCAATATCGAATCGCCAGGATTTTTTAAAATATTTTTTGTCATGGTCCATATGGTTTAGAATTGTTTTTAAAAAGGAATTCCACCCATTTTCAAAATTTTACTGTACCTTAGAGATGTTCTGTGCGCGTGATAAAAAAGTTGCCCCCATTCTGTGTTTCCTAAAAGGGAGGTCTGAAAGAAATCATTAACATGGTGAAACATGTTAATGATTTTTTTCTTTTAGGACCTTTTTTTCCTGAGGGTGTACAAATTTGTACGCCCTCAGAAAATGTTCTAGTATAATAAAAGCACAGTCATTTGTGGCAAAAATGCTATATATCGAATCACAGCATAATTAACAATCGCAATAATCGCAATATCAATCAAGTCAGGACCCTAAATATCGACATTGTATCGTGAGGTAAGTGAATTGTCCCACCCCTAATCGCAAATGGTCCCATATTTTATAAAAGGCATCTGATGTGGCGTGTTGCAGCCATGCAAAAATATATGCTGTATATAGTGATGAAACTCAACAATAACCACTTCACAGGTTTAGACCAGTGGTTTTCAACCATTTTGATCCCATAGGCCACTACTTCTCTAGTTGTGTAGACTTGGCTAAAATCAGATGATGAATATTTTAACTCTTGAGAGTGTAAATATTTTTATGCTCTCAAAGAGTTACATTTGACATACAGTTAACCAACTTTCCATCACTTAGCCTGGGGACCTGGTCCCCGAAACACTGGTTGAAAACCACGGGTTTAGACCATTTTGATTCTGGCCACTGATTCTATGTATTGATGACCCAAGCAGACAGCACCGTCTGGGGCCGGACCCCCTGCTGCATTGCTGTGGTGTTTGCTGCTATGTGTTAAATGTGTTGCTGTGGTGTGTTGTGTGTTCTTGTCCTGGTCAAGGTGAACCCGTCCGGCCCATAGATCCCGCAGCCTGGGTGTCTCACACCGTCGCCATGACAACAGGACTCCAGCCTCACTATGGTAACCAATCACTACACATCCGAACACTGCTGGGTACTGTGGTCCTAATGCATGCCAAAGTGGGTGGGGGTCCTTGTAATGAAAGAGTCGCTTGAGAGCCCCTGGTATAATGTATTAGGACTCGAGTGGTTGTAGCAATATCCATTCATGCATTCATTGTCTGTCTGTCTGTCTGTCTGTCTGTCTGTCTGTCTGTCTGTCTGTCTGTCTGTCTGTCTGTCTGTCTGTCTGTCTGTCCTCTGTGCCTGTCTGTCTGTGTCCTGTCTGCCTGTGTCTGTCTGTGTCTGTCTGTCTGTCTGTCTGTCTGTCTGTCTGTCTGTCTGTCTGTCTGTCTGTCTGTCTCTGTCTCTGTCTGTCTGTCTGTCTGTCTGTCTGTCTGTCTGTCGTCTGTCCTGTCTGTCTGTGTGTCTGTCTGTGTCTGTCTGTCTGTCTGTCTGTCTGTCTGTCTGTCTGTGTCTGTCTTCCTGTCTGTCTGTCTGTCTGTCTGTCTCTGTCTGTCTGTCTGTCTGTCTGTCTGTCTGTCTGTCTGTCTCTCTCTGTCTCTCTCTCTGTCTGTCTCTCTCTCTCCAAGGATACCCCCAATGATTGTTATTTTGGGTGCTTGTGTTGCATCTTTTGTTCTTCTCCTGTCACAACAGCTAACAAGTATCGCTGCTGTGTTTGCACATTGTTGTACCTCCCCCAATAGGTATGATAGTTTTTTGTCATCAGTAATGTTTTCAAACTCTCCTTGGGTGGTTGTGATAATTGGGAGATATATGTGTCTCTGATGTCTTGGTACAGTGGACAGGCAGTTAGGAAGTGTAGCTCAGTCTCTACTTCGTTCTGTGTGCAGTGGGTACATCTGCCCTCTCTTGGGAGCCAGGTCTGTCTACGGCAGTGGTGTCAAAGTCATTTGGGGTGGGGCCGCATTGGACTTAATGTGACTTCATGGGGGCCGGAGCGCCGCAGTGCAACCAGTCGCAGACCGCAAGCATGCACGGCACACGCATGTTTATGTACACAGCCAATACTTCTACACTACAGCATATCACACAAGTCATATTTATTAAGAATAGATATTAATATATATTATTGGTTTCATACTTGTAGCCTAGATTAAGACATTTGCTATGAAATATGCTATTTTTATTTACAGAGCGTCAATAAAACCATACGAAAATAGCATTTAAATTTAAAATATTAAATGTAAGTAAGTATGTAAAGTTGTATAGTTCTCGCTTATACACCCTTGTACTTCTGAAGTATAAATCTCGCTTACACACCCTGTACTGCTGAAGTATAGTTCTCTCGGTTACACACCCTAGTACTGCTGAAGTATAGTTCTCTCGGTTACACACCCTTGTACTGCTGAAGTATAGTTCTCTCTCGGTTATACACCCTTGTACTGCTGAAGTATAGTTCTCTCTCGGTTATACACCCTTGTATTGCTGAAGTATAGTTCTCGGTTATACACCCTTGTACTGCTGAAGTATAGTTCTCACTTTGCAGCGCCAGCAGCCTAGCCTGGTAAAACGAGAGCTCAAAAAGCATTTCTTTAAACGATCATAACTTTTGATAGGAACGTGCTAGAGACTTACTTTTTTGATAGACTCAGACATTTTTGCTCTACAAGCCTGGGGCCGGATTAAATCATCTCACGGGCCGGATCTGGCCCGCGGCCTTGACTTTGACATATGTGGTCCACGGCCTTTCTCGATTGCAGGTTAATGTTTTCCTTAGTTTTGGATCAGTTACAGTGCTTACAGTCTCTTTCTATCTCTCTCTCTCTCAGCCTTGCAGGAGGACTGTCAGCTGTCCATCCACAGTGACATGGCGCTGGTTGCCAAAGCCATGGCCAATCCCGAGTCTGGGCTGGAGGTTCGCGACAGGATGTGGCTGAAGATTACCATCCCCAACGCTTTCATTGGTGAGGATACGATTAACAGCAATAATGTATAGGTTCGAAGTGATACTGTATTATAGATTTCTTTTAAAGCAATGGTTTTCAACCAGTGGTCTGGGGGCCAGAGTGTAAAATGTAGCCTGGCCTAACCTGATTGATTGAATGATTTTGGCCTGGGGGAGGCTCCACTGCTGTGCTACAACACATCATTTGGAGCCACGCCCACTCCGAAAGGTTGACTCCCACTTCTAGGCCACTGTGGATAACAATTTAGTCCAGGCTTTCTGTTTATGCGCAACGCGGACGGAAATGAAATCCTGGGTATCGAGGCCATACCCGGCACCACAGGGGGCATAGTCCCCTAGTTGCAAAATGTGCCCCCTCAGTTTATGTTCTATGTAAAGTTACACAAATATAAAATATATGATATATACCTGGGCCCTGGTATGAAAATGATTGGAAAACTATTGTTCGAAAGGAATACATTATACAGTAGTATGCATTACCGCATCTTGGCAATATATTACAGCAGGGGTTTTCAACAGGTGGTCCGGGGACCACCAGTGGTCCTCGGGCTAAATGATGGAAAGTTGGTTACCCAGATGTAACTCTTTGAGAGCATGAAAATGAAATTTGGTTTCATGTTTACACTCTCAAGAGTTAAAATATGCATCATGTGAATCAGCCCAAGTTTACACAACTAGAGAATATAGAAGATTAATGATCATGGTCACCGCGACCATCGTTGCCTACAATATGATGTCATGCCACTGCATGCACCACTCTTTCTATCCCTGCTCTCTGCACCGCAGCGGTGCTCGCTGGGAACAGCCACCAAACAGAGCTAAACCAATCACATTGATTGGTCCTAAAGTTCGGTAAACCGGAGAGAGGGAGGTGAGGTGCTGGTAGTGGACTGAGTGAATGAGCCTTAACGTCCTCTCTCTCTCTCTCATCTCTCCCTCTCTCGTCCTCTCTCTCTCTCTCTCTCTCTCTCTCTCTCTCTCTCTCGCCTGTAGGGTCAGACGTAGTGGACTGGTTGTACCGTAACTTGGAAGGTTTCACGGACCGCCGCGAGGCCCGCAGGTACTCCAGTAACCTGCTGAAGGCAGGATACATCAAACACACCGTCAACAAGATCACCTTCTCTGAGCAGTGCTACTACATCTTCGGAGACCTGTGTGGTAGTGAGTTCTATACCGCGTGTCTGTCTGTCTGTCTCTCTGTCTGTCTGTCTGTCTGTCTTCCTGTCTGTTGCTTATTGTTCTGGTATGCATTATGTAAGAGACCCGTTCCAGCGGAGCTCTCGAGGATTAATCCCGTGGATGGACCTGGCTGACTCGCTGTACCAATGCCCGTTTTCTCGGTATTGGCTGCAGCAGTCAATAACCACACAAACACCACCAGCTCTTCTTGCTCGTGACAGATTTATTTTCACCGAGTAGTGATTGAGTAGGCACCAGTATCTGCGATATTAAATGAACAATAATCAGCATAAAACCCATACAAACATATGTGTCAGGGTCTGATACTTTGTTCCTCATGTCTCCCAGGCCGTTTTCCTTTTAGAGCCATCTAAAGTATTTTTTTCTTTTTTCTTTTTGGCTAAAATCGTTTTTAGTAGTAAGATCAAAGTTCCTACTTTTTTTAATATGATTAAAAAGGATTTTATCCAGAAAACGAAAAAAAATACTTTAGATGGCTCTAAAAGGAAAACGGCCTGGGAGACATGAGGAACAAAGAATCAGACCCTGACACATATATTTCACTGCCACACAATATTCAAACTAGGTGCCATACCGGCGGGCAAAGCCGTTGGCCCTTCTGGGACGATCCTTCCACACACCACACCATACCGATGAACCTGACGCTTAAATAAATAACAGTGCCACCCCAAGGCTATATGAATATTTGACATTGAACTAATTGTACTCATTTTGGTCCTTACACATTAATAGTAGGGCTGTTGAATGATTTAAAAAAATAATCAAATTAATCACAGCTTCAAAGTGAATCATGATTAATCACCCTTCGAACTATGTCCAAAATATGGCTGTTTTTGAACATTTAAATATTTAACAAAATAGGTGATCTACAAGCCCCCAATTCTTGTAGATCTCTGAGATCTCTGAGTTGGTTGAGTCATTGTGCATATTAATTGCGTTAAAAATCTTAATCAGATTAATCAACTACTTACTAATCAACTTGTTGTTTTCAACAGCCTTAATTAATAGTTCATACTCTTCCTCTCCTCTCAGGTATGGGGGCCCTGTCTCTGGTGGATCCATGTGACCAGGTGTCCAGTCGGGGAGGGGGAGGGGGAGGCTCTGACCAGGACACGTTCCCCCTGCGGCCTCCCCCCCAGTGCCCCCCACACCCCTACAGCACCCCCCACGCCTGTCTGCATCACCTCCCACTGTGGAGAGGAGCTGAGGAGAGGCCCCACAGCGATGGTGAGATCTGTCTGTCTGTCTGTCTACACAATGCTGCATGACATTAGCCACATTTACCTGTATTGTCCCGACTTTTTTTTTTTAAATTAAATAGGTGAAAATGCCCCCCCATGCCCCCCCCCCCCCCCCCCCATACACACACACACACACACACACTTTTAAGCTAGTGAGGGACTTTTTTTTGTTAGCATCACTTTTTGTTTTTTGTTCCAAACACTGAATAGTTAGGCTGGGAGATGAAACTGGTTGTACTAGTCGGCCCGCTCTCCAGCAGGGCTCTGACTATTGTCTTTTTAGCTGGGGTAGGACTCAGGTAATGGGCCTGCAATGGGGCGCTCAAGCGAGTATATTGGTCCTAGTGATCGTTGACCAAAATACCATGTGTAGTAGACTTATTGTTAATTAACTGTTATTGTTAATTAAAGGGCCACATCATCCCTTTTGCAACCGGAGGTTATTTTATTGATGTTTAGGAGTCAGGACACATGGAACACACTTTCTTGGGAGTTGTATGTGTGTAATATAGTTGTTTTAGATATGTTTGTTATGAATGGATATTCATGCGGTCATGCCCAGTCACACAATCCGTTCCATGTGTCCTAAACATCATTCAAATAAGCTCCGGTTGCAAACGGAAGGTGATGCGGTAATTCAGATTTTCAACAATAACGTCTGTCTGTCTGTCTGTCTGTCTGTCTGTCTGTCTGTCCTGTCTGTCTGTCTGTCTGTCTGTCTGTCCTGTCTGTCCTGTCAGGGAGCCACAGCAGCGGGTCGAACCGCAGTCAGAAGGAGGTGAAAGGAGGCCCAGCAGCTACAGGACTCAGCGAGTCGGAGCTCGTCCTGCTCTCCACCACCTCCTCGGACAAGGCCCCGCCTCTTCCGTCCTCCTCCCCGCCCCCGGACACGCCGCCGCCGCCCCAGGCTCCGCCCCCATCTGGTGGGCAGGCTCTGGGCGAGGAGGAGGGCCCAGCAGGAAGAGGAGTCGAGGCTGGGGGCGACCTCTCCTCTCTGCCCCCGGAGGTGTCGGGGTCCAGGCAGTCCTTCCGTCTGGCCATGGGAAACCCCAGCGAGTTTTTTGTTGACGTCATGTGATGTGACACCCCCAACCCTTCACCCCCCCCCCCCCCCCCCCCCCCCCCCCCCCACCCCACCCCAACTGCCGCAGATGATAATGTGCTGCAAGGCCGGATCTAGAGAGGGGAGGGGGGGCGGCCAATGAAAGGTAATATCAGTGGTTTTCAATCAGTGGTCCGCAGGGACCACCAGTGGTCCTTGAGAGAGTTCCAAGTGGTCCCTATGCTAAATGATGGAAAGTTGGTTAACCAGATGTAACTCTTTGAGAAAATGAAACCAAATGGACCCTTGCTGGTCCACTTGGTTTCATGTTTACACTCTCAAGAGTTAAAATATTCATCATGTGAATTAGCCCAAGTCGACACAACTAGAGAATGTAGAAGATTAACAGTCATTTTGATCTGTATGTTTGACTGTTTTGTTTCCCAAATCCAGCCTGGTATTGTGGACAAAATCAAAAGAAATCTTTACTTTTGGGGTCTGGGAGGCTAAAATGTCTAGTGGCCCGTGGCTCAAATGCTGAATAAATTAGTGGACCCTGGTGTCAAAAAGGTTGAAAACCACTGCTTCATATGAAAAACTTTAGTTAAGTTTTGTTGAGTTGCCCACCTTGCCATTCTTCCAGCACACCCTAGTAGGTCTGGCTAAATCCGGCCCTGATGTGCTAACACTGGCTTTGTTTACGGACCCCTCCCAACCTGAAACATTGTGTTTTTGAGCGGTGCCAGCCCCCTCCTACACCCAGCTTTGTTTGTCTCTGTGTATCCTCATAGTGATGATTTCATTGGTCGAGGGACGTAAAAAGTGAGGATAAATTAAAATGGAGGACGCTAAAATGTGGATCGATGACTGTAACGTGATGTACGAGGATAAGAGTGCACACAAAAGTATGATGTTTATTTGTTGTTGTTGTTGTTTGGCTTCCAAATTCTGGAGGATCAACTACACCCAGAACACATAGGATATTGAATACCTCAAGAATGAAGGCGGAGAAGGTAGAGAAATGAAAATGGTCGTGTGAAGTGAACATGAGTGGGTTTTTTTATGGAGGCGAGAGACGTAATTGACCATTTGTTGGACATTTATCGAATGGAGCGGATTTCCTGTGGATACGTGGACTGTGGACTTTAACACTGGACATTTTTATATGAAGGCCACATTCTGAGAGACAGACAGGCTGACAGGAACACAGAAGCACTTGACAACACTTGAACGTTCTCTTGTTTTGTCCGAGTTTGGTTCATTTCCACCAGGTGTTGTCACGGTAACAAACTAGACAAGATCAGGTGATGTACAAGAGCACAGACACACACACACACACACACACACACACACACACACACTACAATTCTATTAGTCAAGGTGCCGGCATTCATCAACTACCGTTTCCATTCAGTATTAACTACATACTAGAGCTGCAACTAATGATTATTTTCATAATCGATTCATCGGCCAGAAATTGAAACGATTAATCGGATTGCAACACTTCTTCAACTATCACCTTAAAATATATATATTTTAGACATGTTCTAACCAACAAAAATACACTGAATACATTTAATTAAAGCATAGCTATATGTATTTAAAGGAACAGTTTTCTTCTGAACTCAAATAGTTAATTTAAAAAACAATCATCATCTGATTGTAATGAAAAAGTACATCTAACCCTGGAAAAACTATAAAACACCAATCATCATCTGATTGTAATGAAAAAGTACATCTAACCCTGGAAAAACTATAGTTAAGTGGAAAAACACCCATGATAAATTACAACGTACAAAAACTCAAGCAGTGAGTGATTAACAGTGATTAAAACGGTGATTAGCTGATGATACGATTAATGGATTATTAAATTAGTTGACACCTAATTAAATTACCAATTCGATTATGAATCATCGATTAATTGTTGCAGTCCTAGTACATACTGATACTCTTGGGATGGATTGACCTCTTCAATGCCAGTATCCTTATTGTGGAGAAAGCTGTCACTGACAATAGCATATCGACAAGCTCGCTAACGCGTAGCAGCGCTGTGATGCATTGTGAAGTTTATTACACATTGTTATTATTATTATCATTATTATTATTATTTATTACATGATAAAAAACATTTGCACAGAAACATGGTGATATCTACTGTACAACAGACATAGGTATCCATTTCCGTCACCATTAAACCCCTTATTCTTAAACTTCTTTGCTATTTTAAAAAACATTTTTGCACAGTTAAAATGGCCAGTCTACAAGTTCACTACTATGTCAATGTAGGCTGGCTAATTGAACTATTCAAAAATGTTTTTCAAAACCATAAAATAAAGCAAAGAAGTTAGGGATCAGGGGGTTTGAATGTGATGAAAATGGAGGCCTTACTCTACAAGCAACTACTGACATAATATCAGATGGAGAGAGAGAGAGAGAGAGAGAGAGAGAGAGAGAGAGAGAGAGAGAGAGAGAGAGATGTTTTGGAAAGTGAATGGTAGAATTAATCACTGTATGCCGTTTTTATCAGGAACAAGCAAAGTCTTATTTATAAACATAGTTTTATTTACTAAAGATTATTCTGTTGTCTGTCTTTTAATTTCGTATACCTATATCAGTAACGGACTTAATTTATTTTCACCAAAATGTGTAACTCATTAAAACCAGGAAATATGTGTGACATATACTGTATGTGTGATTTTACATTTTAGAGTTGGCTATTCAAAAATAGTAAATTATTTAAAAAGAAAAAGAAAAAAACACACCTCCTCACATATTAGGAGGACAGTATCAGTCACCAGAAAAAAAAGGTGTTTTCGATTCATCCATCATGGTTAAAATGTTCTTTTGTAGCCTATGGGAAATGAAGCTAAATCTGAATGATGATAAAAGGTCCAGCACCAGAAAATACTCTTTCTAGTATGATTCATGGGCCAAAAATGATTCTTTCCTTTATCTTCAAACAAGCCAATACATCTTGGTGTTGAAAGGTGAAGAGCTAGTGCAAGTGGAGGAAGGAATGTTTAAAGAATGGAACGTGGCCCAGCAGGGCCTCAGAGCTTAGCCAGGGCCAGTGTTGCCAGATTGTCCTAGAGAGACAAGTAACCCGTTCTTGTAAAAAAAAAAAAAAAAAAAAAGTGACTGACTGACTGACTGACTGACTGACTGACTGACTGACTGACTGACTGAATGAATGAATGAATGAATGAATGAATGAATGAACATTTAATTAATAGAAATGGAGAATTACAACCAGGGGTGTAGTGGAGGGGAGGGGGGACAGCGTCCCCCCACTTCTCACATCTAAAATATTTTTTTGGGTCTGAAAAAAATCATTAGCATGGTGAAATACATCTTGATGACATCATCAAGATGTGTTTCACCATGTTAATGAGTTTCCTTTTTTCTGCTATGCCCCGCCTACCTGTGGGCAAAATAGGCTCCTGCCCAGACTGATTTGTGGAGTGACATTTCTGATGCGTGGAATGCAGCAAAACAGACTGGAATCCAGGCTAGATATCTTGGAGATTTACAGCACAATTACAAGTACAAGTTGTACAACTACAACAAATCTGAAAAACTGTAATTGGACACCCTAGTTAAGAATACCATTGTTTACAATAGTGGCCACATTTAGAGATATACAATACAAAAATGGCTTCTGTAAAGCCAGAAGCAGCAAAAACCAGAGCCTTCTAGTAGGAGAGTTACGATATTGAGGGTCAGAAAGCAGAGCAGAGCACCGTGCACGAGACTACAGAGATTCGTCTATGAGTGCAGTCCCAGTCCTAACTGTCATTGGGAGTACATTGTTTTCAACGAAAACGGCGCAATAAGAGCTATTTTAGGTACGTATGCAAAAAGACAACTGTTTTAAAGTATTGTTCAGTCACGGCTAGAGTCTCTGTAATGTTTATGTTGTAGTATTATTAAAGAACAACTAAAATAAAGTCATTAAAGCTGGATTAAATAACTGATTAAATAACTTTCTGCATACTCCTACCCCCCGCTGTTATCGCGAGAATCTTAGCTTTTCAGTGAATTCTCGCGATATCGCCTGCTTTGAAACCAGTTTCAATCAGCACTAACACTTTCAAGACGTCAATATAATTATATATCATTTGCAAATCATGTGACAAAGTATTCGAAATCAACCTCCGGAAGGCATTCTTTAATTTGCCTGCATCGATAGTTTGTTTACGAGGTCACCGCCAACAATACATGATGTTTTCGTGCCTTCTTTGCTGGTCCCTGATTAAATCCATAGAGTCCCATTCATATTCATCGACTTCCGGTTTTCCGAGTGCACTCAAACGGCTTTTACATCAGCGCTGCTGCTCCTCCAGCACCGCCATTGCCCTGACGCACAGGAGTGAACGGGAATATCGCAACTCTCCCCTAGAAGGCTCTGGCAAAAACGGAAAAGAGAAATATACAAAAAGCGAGAAGGTTGTTTGTGGGGGAATTATATTTTTTTATTTTGTTTTACGGAGGCCAGTTTCTAATTGCAGTCGCCCGTAGGTGCCCTTTGAGAGTGTTTTTTGAAGGAGTCAAGGGATTCACGTGTCTTAATGACTGGTATATTATGAGCGAAACGAAGTCCCTTGTTTGTGCCAAATCTGGCTTATAACGAGCAGACTTGGCAACACTGGGGCAGGGCGTTGCGTGCAAGAAGTCTACAATAACCCATAGCTGGGAGGGAAGACGACGTCACACCAAGATTTGGCTAGGCTAGAGCACTATAATGGAGGGTACCGCCACTCCCGTTGACTCCCAATGCTACGGCTGAACAGAGACGCCTATTGGCTGAAAAGCACACGTGACCGACTAATAAGGAGAGATTCTGGTTCCAAACAAACTAGTACTCTTCACCCAGCTCCATTGCCAGCAGATCGCATGCTCACAGTTAAATTGGCGAAATTATGGAATTGTAGGACATTTTAACGCATTAACACATTCCTTGTCACTCTAGTGAATAATGATTTGTTATATAACTCGCGTTAGTTAATGTATAGTATAAGTAAATAGGCTGTGTTGTGATGCAGTGGTTAACTATGTAGGCCTATGGTTGGAACCTGCAGAGCTCCAGCCAGCGCGAGACGCGAGTTCAAAGCGTGTCGCTACTCTCCCTTTGATAGTACTCTAGGCTAGGCGCCCCGCGAGCCAATCGGAGTGCGCTAACGTCATTGCACGGCGGTGACGCTAGAGTTCTGCTTCTAGGTGACGGCTGGGCGTCCCTCCCGGCCATGGGAGGCTGAGCTGACAGTGGTCTACAGTCGACATCTTGATCCTGAACATGATCATCGGCGACGAACTGAGGTCAGTTTATAACCCGCAATATGATATGATGACCCACTGTAGTGTGTGTGTGTGTGTGTGTGTGTGTGTGTGTGTGTGTGTGTGTGTGTGTTGTGTGTTGTGTGTGTGTGTGTGTGTGTGTGTGTGTGTGTGTGTGTGTGTGTGTGTGTGAGTGAGAGAGAGAGAGAGAGACAGAGAGAGGGAGAGAGACAGTGCGTGCGTGCGTGTGTGCACTGCGGCACCCTCCGCCTGTCTGTCACGCCAGGGTTTGTAGATCTGTTCTGAAACAGATCTACACACAAGCAGCAGCAGCGCCCCTGGATCGCCTGTTGTCGTATCCTTTATTTCACGCCATCGACGGTGGCAGGCAGGCAGGATGTCGCGCGCCGAAAATAGCAGGTTTGCAAACTACTATGCGAGTTTGTAGATTGGGCTGGCTGGCTGGCTATTTACTCCAGTGGTTTTCAACCCTTTTGATCCCAGGGCCCACTATTTATTCAGAATTTGAGCCACGGACCACCATTTGATGACATTTTAGCCCCACAGACCCGCAAACTAAAGATTTATTTTTGCTTTAGTCCTCAATACCAGGCTGGCTTTGGAAACATACAGATCAGAATAAGCATTAATCTTTTACATTCTCTAGTTGTGTTGTTCTGTAGGGCCAATTCGGATGATGAACTCTTGAGAGTGTAAACATGAAATCAAACGGAGCCGAAAAGGTCCATTTGGTTTCATGTTTACGCCCTCAAGAGTTACATCTGGTTAACCAACTGTCCGTCATTTAGCTGGGGACCACCTGGAACCCTCTCAGGGACCACTGGTTGAAAACCACTGGTTTAAAGACAAAGGCTTATTCAATATCATTTCTGATGTTTGTTTGAACAAAAGTATTGTACTGTGTATTAATACCATTCCACCCAATTTTCTACATTTTACTATGTGATGAATTATTACTAGCCTACCTTAGAGATGTGGGGTGGACATTATTAAAGGTATCGTGACATTATTTGTAACATTATTTTATTATGTTGGAGATGATCCTCAAAATGTGTTTAACAGCTTTCATAGAAAAAAAATACTCAATTAATGTGTTTTTGGTCCCTTTCTTTTACATTCTAATGGGGCATGGAGAAAAACACATTCTTTTGGCCACTAGGGGTCGTACTTTACTCCTTCTATGTCAATCACTGTCATGATCCACCCACCCACCCCTCTACCCCTCCTCTCCAACAAACTTCCCCGCCTCCTAGATAGGGTGGCCAGGTCCTGTTCATTTGAGGTAAAATAAGTGTTGCATGTGTGGGACATGTTGAGTGGGGAAAGGGGACAAAATGTGGTTAGTTAATAGGATAGTTAATTATTAACATTGTGATGTCATTATTCTAAAATAATTCAGGATTTCAATTCATATATAACAAAAATAGCTGATCTTGGTTGAATAGACAGGAAATACTAACTAGACCACTGACACTGTGGTTGCCTCATTTTTAGTGTCCCGAACAAATCCATAGACTTGTCTTTGAGACTAAATATTTGGTGATCAGCAGTTCAACTGTACTGCATTACAGTGGTTTTCAACCATTTTGATACCATGCAGGGACCACTATTTATTCAGCGTTTGACCCATGGACCACCATTTGATGACATTTTCACCCCACGGACCCACAATACCAGGCTGGATTTCAGCCTAGGGCACTGGTGGTCCCCGGACCATTGGTTTTAAAACTGCTGTATACGACATTGATTCTAATCTATACTCTTTATATCATTGTTTGTAAATAGTAGGCCTAATCAATAATATAAACAGAATCCTAGCCGATGTCGCACAAATTACGGGTTATATCAAAGTAAAAATGATCGAGCAGAGACAGAGAGAGAGGGACAGAGAGGCAGGCAGAGACCGGCTGCTGTGCCAGAACTTAGGGTATAGAGTTGTGCAAACTCCGTTCACTTCATGGGGCCAGTCTAATGGAGGCTCTTCTACATCAACATCTATTGAGAATGGTGGCAGCAAATAGGGACAAGTCCTGGACCTGAAGTAGGCAGAGACAGCTTTAATGGTCGTAAAAACCCTTTATTTTAGTTCGTTTTGTAGTAATAGTAGCTAGGCTACAACATAAACATGACAACAGTTGGCATGTTGCTCTTGTTGAAAATATCGTCGGGCTATTTCCAACTCTAGTCTGTTCCTACTCATGCTGCATGAACAGCGCAAAGCGTTCGGTTTTCTGACCCCTCAATGTCGCAACGCTGAGACTAGATTGCTCTAGGCTGCGAACGGCAGCGTGCCCCAGAGTGAAAGGTGGAAGAAGGGAATTATTTTACACAATAATCAAACCTCTCTCTCTCCTCTCTCTCTCTCTCTCTCTCTCTCTCTCTCTCTCTCTCTCTCTCTCTCTCTCTCTCTCTCTCTCTCTCTCTCTCTCTCTCTCTCTCTGTTCGGGTATCTCGGCAGTGTCGGGACATGCAGGGACATGCAGAGAGTGTTTAGGGCAGTGCCTGTAATACAATGAGAGGGCACTTCTAGCGAAATTGCATTCATGTTCTGGTCATGATCTGGGCTGTTGTTTACAGCCGTCGGTGTAAAAGAGGCTCGAGCTCCCTTCATGGTCTATGTGTGCACGTCCTTCAAACGGAGGAGAGAGGCGGAGAGTAGAGCAGGGGAGGCTGGAGACAGCACGGCTGTGGGTGGGTGTTTACCGTGATGTACACGCAACTATCCGGTGCCCAACCAGACGAGCCGTTTTTAAAACTAATTAGCATAACTACAAAATACGGAGAAACCACTGAATGTTCAAATACCGACTTTTTATGGTGTAATTGTTGTCAAGAACCCCCCCAAAACACAAAAAATGAACAAAAACGTGTTTTTAATGTCACGATACCTTTAAAAAAAAAAAGTTCCCCTATTCTGTATTTGCTGGGAAATGGGAGGTCTGAAAAAAAATCATATATTATGGTGAAACTTCATGACATCATCAAGTTGTGTCTCTCCATGTTAAAGGTAGGGTAAGTGATTTGAAATTCATCCTGTAGTTCCAGCCTGGTGCACTAGGGGCGCCAAACAGTAGCTACACTATGTGAGCCTGCTGCTCGATCCTGATTGGAGAAATTCGCCACCACCTGGGGAACTTTTATTAGCTCCTCTGCTAACGTGGGGGAGGGGAAATTCCATATATGGTTTCCACAAAAGTGAAATCACTTCCCTACCTTTAATGACTTTTCTTTTCGGACCCTTTTTTCCTGAGATAAAAAACATGTTGAAAATGGTTGGAATTCCCCTTTAAACACTTTTTGGTAGGGATTATTTCTATTTATTCAAATCAAATGGTATTAGAATAAGGTTTAAATACAGAGTATGTATTGTAACATTTGCCCAGTGTGTTTACATAACAAAACAACACATTATTGTTATACATTATCAGCCACTGTACTGTGATGGTGTTTAATAATAATTATTAAACACCATCACAGTACAGTGGCTGATAATGTGGTGAAAACACCAAAACACAGCCAGAGGGCACTGGGTGTTAAAATTATTTCAACACCCAGTGCCCTCTGGCTGTGTTTTGTGTGTTTTCACTGTGTTGTACACACACACAAAAAAAAAACTCTTTGTTTTGGTAGACAGTATCTTTTTTCGTCAACCAAAACCGAGAACAACGTTTCTCAACTCCGCCATCTCTGTTTTTGTGCCTTATGGTCACTATAGGGTTCAGGAGGTAGGTACAGTGTGTGTCAGTGGTCCCCTCCTGTCTACATGTCAAAGTGCCCCTGAGCAAGACGCTTAACCCCAAATTGCTCCCAATGCACTGGTTGGTGCCTTGCATGGTTACCGTTGCCACTGGTTTATGAAGCGCTGAATGTTAGCGCTGGTCCATAGCTCAACTGTGATTATGCCTTTGCAGTGGAGCTCTGGGGAAGACAACACAATCTCTGGGATGGACCTCCGACCTGCCTCTCTTCTCTAGTGGAAATATAAAGAATGTTTTACCTAACAAACACGGCTTGTGTGATTAGACAGCCTACTTTCCTTAGTGGAAACACTGAGCTGCCCCACCACACGTATAAAACAGTCTTTTTGGCCAGAACGTGATTGTTTTTCACCGGAAAAACAACCAGGTTTTTGCTCCCTCTACCGATATTGCCAAGGGAAAACCTTCTTAGAGAATATTCTTTCCTCCGGAGAAAAACAATCGCAAAGTCCATTTCATCCGTGTGGTGGAAAGCTTTCGACTACCACAAGCCGTGTTCGCTTTGGTGAATAGGTAAAACGTTCTATATACAGTATTTCCACTCCAGAAGAGAGGCTGGTCAGAGATCCATCCCAGAGATTGCATTGTGCCGTATTTCACAGGGCTCCACTCCAAGGCAGAATCATAGTAACAGTGGGGCTATGAACCAGAGCTACTGTAGGTGAATGTAGTGATGCAATGTAGTAATGAGTGTAAAGTGCCTTGGATATTACCATTTACTATAGGTGAAATCGTCTGACAGAAACAGATGATCTACAATATCGTAAGCTTTCAAAGTATACAGGTATTTAAGCGTACTTCCCCGAGGCTGTCGCTTGTCATAAAGGCGCAGATCTGAGATTAGAGTAACATTGTTACTCTAATGGTGTATTTATAGGGTGTGAACTGTGGTGGGATGTGCTTCATGGTTATTACTCTCTCTTCAGGTCACCTGACTCATCTGCCTGACACTGATTGACAGCTGTCCGTCACGAAATGGGGGGCTGTTTATCCACAACCACAGGGTGCAGCGGTTGACGTCTAGGGTCTACTGCCATGAAGTAAAAACTACTGGGGCGTCCAACTTTCTAAGGCTAGGTCTCTACTGCGACGACGCAGGGTGAGTCACTGGCTCTCTCACGCACTTCTTTCTTTTTAGACTTGAACTCAACGGCAGAATATGACAAAAAATGATCATCGGCTACCTTTGTTAACCACTGATGAAAATTCAACTACCTAAAGCTGTGATGAAACCTATGACTAAATACGTTGACAATTTAGTAAAAGAAACAGAAACTAAAAACAGCAAATAACACACTAACTGAGTCAAACTCAACTCTTCTGCTTTCATGCAGTTCAGTCATTATTTTGGGGGCGGTTGCATTATGAGAACCTGGTATAATCCAAATCCACTGTCGCTCAGTCTTCAGCTTTCCTGTGGTCGTCATCTGAGCTTTCCTACTTTTCTACTACTTGTACAGGGTCGGGTCTAGAGGGGGGCAGGGGTGGGCAGAGACCACCCAAACGTGCATCCTGCCCACCCAATGAAAGGTAATATCAGTGGTTTTGAACCAGTGGTCTGGGGACCACCAGTGGTCCTTGAGAGAGTTCCAGGTGGTCCCCAGCTAAAAGGTGGAAGGTTGGTTAACCAGATGTAACTCTTTGAGAGTGTAAAAATGAAACCAAATGGACCCTTGCTGGTCCATTTGGTTTCATTTATACACTCTCAAGAGTTATTCATCATGTGAATTAGCCCAAGTCTGCACAACTAGAGAATTTAGAAGATTAACGGTTTTGATTTGTATACCGTTTTCTCCCCAAATCCAGCCTGGTCTTGTGGACAAAAGCAAAAGAAGTCTTTAGTTTTGGGGTCTGTGGGGCTAAAATGTCCTCAAACGGTGGAATAAATAGTGGGCCCTGGTGTCAAAAAGGTTGAAAACCACTGCTTCATATAAAATCCTTGGAGTTGCCCACCCTGCCATTCTTCCAGCCCACCCTAGTAGGGCTGGCTAAATCCGGCCCTGTTCCTGTATCTTAGTTTTCCTATTGTCTGTCTGCCTCTTAGCTTTCCTACTGTCTGCGTCTCTGTTTCCGACCTTCCTTCATCTGTTACCAACCAAATGCTGTAGCATTGGACATGCTGTTGCTATGCAACGCTGATCAAAGCCTGTGCCGGGGTGAGATGTTGCACGCAACCTGCTCTCACCTAGAGTCCATCATTTTGACGAACCCAGCATCCATATTCTGGGCCGGGGGACCAATTGTTTAACCCATCGTGTCCTATCTGGTTTCTGAATAACATAATATTCAAAGATTTCACCACGTTTTCACGATTTTTCAAAAATAGCAGAGATACAAGCTCATAGCGCGCCACTCGGTGGCGCGCTATGAGCTTGTAGATCTGCTATTTTTCAATAGTTAAAACATAATGCTTAGAACACCAAAACGCGTTCAGTACACTAAGGGTTAATCAATAAATTGACCCAAAAATGTATCTAATATAATTTTACAGTCAACTGATTAGATTAGTATGATGAACCAGTGATTCTACTTTGTTGTACAATGGCAGTGTACAAATAGTGGGAAATATTGCAACTTTTTTACCTGGTGTCATCAGGCTTCCCACCTAACATGAAACTAAATGGACCCGCAAGGGTCCACTTTAGTTTCATGTTCACACTCTCAAGGAGGAAAGCCTGTGTTCTGCATTCCAAAATTGGAGTGGTTGGTCATTTTACGTCATGTTGTAGTCTGATTTGTAGTCATCAAGTCGGAAATAGTGGGGTAACAGTGGATAAAACAACGCGTAAAAAAGAAACGATTTTTCAATATCAGTATATCAGAATGATAACAGCAGCACTGACTATCGTATCGTTTTGCAATGCAAAAAATTGATATCGATACCATGCATCGAATCACTGTTAAAATGTATGGTTACAGTACATCCATTCCCTAGTAGGAAACTATAAACAAGTACCCAATTCGTAATATTGATTCCACCTTGCAGTTTTTTTGCCTACTGACTACAAATTGTTTGACTACAACGTGGCGCATTTTACATCATGGGAATTCTGCCCAGTCTACAACTTGTTTAGTTGTTCTGTATGCGTGGAAATAACATAATGTGGTTCTCCCTTAAAAGGCACAGCTGTGCGGCTCAACATGCCACGTGGGAACTGCTCTACAAGGTGTCTGGCCCACAAGACCACCGATCTACAAGATGTCTGGCTCACAAGACCACCGATCTACAAGATGTCTGGCCCACAAGACCACTGATCTGCAAGATGTCTGGCCCAGCGTGTTGGGAAGACTGCTGACCCATCTGCTGTGTGGTACGTCAATCTTTAGAACATTTAGTAGTAGTCATCCAGAGCTGCAACTAACCATTATATTCATAATCGATTCATCGACCGATCATTTAAACAATGGATCGATTAATCAGATTACCAGTATAACTTATTTAGCTATCACCTTAAATATTGATTTTAGGTTGTTTTTTTAGAAGTGTTGGAACTAACAAATAAGATAATGCAATCAAAATTCATTCGTAGCACAGCAGTGGAGGGGCAGTAGGTGGAGGGGCCAGGGATGACAACACGTTGGTGTAATCAGATCAGCGCATCTGCCGTCCAAATTCGGACGGCACCCCACCCCCTACGCCAAAATCATTTCAGGTTAGGCCAGGCTATTGATTAGGTAGCCTGGCAAATATAGTGATACTATAATTGTTAGGTTCTTATAATTGTTCTTGTAATTGTTATATTCTGCTCTGCTTTGCAACTATCAATTAAGGCTGTTGAAAATAGTTAATTAATGGGATTAAATTAATTCTGCTGATTAATCTGATTAAAATTTTTAACGCAATTAACTCATGTGACACACTGACTCAACCCACTGAGCATTTTCTCATTCACGAAACGTGTAGAGCACGGTTTTACAGAGACGTGTATCCTGTGTTCTCCCTGTAACCAGAACTAGAGTATAGCTGGAGATCTACAAACATTGCGGGCTTGTAGATCTCGTATTTGATACATATTTTAAAAGATAAATGGTTATTTTTTTTTCACAGATTCGGTTTCTTTTTTAAAAACATGCATATTTTGGACATAGTTCGAATGGTGATTAATCATGATTAAATTAATTTTGAAGTTGTGATTAATTTGATTAAAAATTTAATCATTCAACAGCCCTACTATCAATAGATTGTAAGGGAGGAGACATGGCTCACTCAAGTTTAGACAACTTAACTTAAGGGAATAATAATTAATTTGATTAAGATTAACTAATGAATCGTTGCAGCCCTTGTGTCATCACACTGGAACATCACACAAAAAATAATAATATTCCTTTCACACAATTCTTGTTGTCAGTCTACTGTTAATTGTGGTGAGATCTTTAAAATCAGATTACATTTAACTCCTTGACTGTTTTACCACGACTTTTTGGGTGATTGATTATTCTGTTGTCTGTTCATCACCCAAAAAGTCGTTTTGGGTTTTGTTTTATTAACAAGCTCATTACTCACTGCACACCCCACCTGATGAAGTCCTTTAAGTGGTGATTGCACTACAAAACCCCCAAAACACTCACACACTTTACAACTATCATTAATAAATGATAAATTGTATAACTTTAAATGCATTTATCTCTGAATGAGCCCTGAAACACTGAAATGTGAAAATACGGGCTGCTTTGTCAAATGTATTAAAAAAAACTGAAACATATCAACTGATTTTATTTCTTCCTTAAAGTAGACACCTTAAGCTGTCTTTGGAGCTCATTCATTTGCACAACTTCACAACAGAGGATTTTCTATAAAATATTTAGTTGTTATTGAACCTAATGGGAGCGAGCCTAGCTTTCTGCTAATCTGTCAAAGAGTTAAAAAGAATGATTGATATAAACTAAATCCCATATGGAAAAAGAAAAATTATATGCAGACTTTAAATTATATGTTTGACTTAACAAAAAAACAATCTCATATATAATTCTCAGAAATTACAAAATGATATATGTTTTTCATATGTTTCACTTCACAAAGAAATACTATGGATCCTATATTAACTTTATTCTCTTGATATGAAAGGTGCCACTTTCAAGAGTTATATCGCATATCGTTTTTTTCCCCCCGATATGGGAATGCACTATTTTTTTTTTATATATAAACCTAATGAATTGCTTTGGCATCATATACACATGTGAGCAGCACTATATACTGTACTGTGAATAAGACTTTCTATCTTTCCTTTTATCTTTATATTTTCAATAGGTGTGGAGCTGTTTAAAACACCACATTGGGGCTGTTCATCCTCAGCGCGACCAACAGACAGTCCTCCAGAGAGCCTGTCTGTCTGCCTTCCTGTCTGCGGTGCTGTTGTTTTTTTAGGTTTTGATTTTTGTAAACTCTGAATGAGAAAATCACAACCTAAAGAAAATACGGAGCCAGACAAACACTGCACTGTCCTGTTGGCAAGAAGCACACAGATGATAGCTGTCCAAGAGCGACTATGAAAGGATTTTAGTAGCGCTGCAACTAACGTTTATTTTCATAATCGGTTCATTGATTAATCAGATTATGGCCTAGATTTTTGTCATCACTAAACCCCTTATCCCTTAACTTCTTTGCCTTTTTAAACTATTTTAAAATATTTTTTTCACTAGCTAAAAGCACCAGTCTACAAGCTCACAACCTGTCCATAAAGTTTTTCAAAATTGTTGTTTGTTTGGGATAGCATGTAACGAAAATGGAGCCCTACGGCTCTTATTTAGCTATCACCTTAAAGGGGGATTCCACCCATTTTGTAAATTTTCCTGAGAAATCTTCCTTGAGAGTGTACAAATGGAACCAAATGGACCCGCTAGGGTCCATTTGGTTCCATTTGTACACTCTCAATCATTAACATGGTGAAACACTACTTGATGATGTCATCAAGCTGTGTCTCACCATGTTTTGTTTTTCCAGACCTCCATTTCTAGGAAACACAGAATAGGGAGAACTTGTCCACACAACATCTCTAAGGTATATTAATTAATGACAGTAAAATGGGTGGAATTTGTTACACTTAACACTGGAAAAAAACTATGGTTAAGTGGGGAAAATGGGTAAAAACTTAGAGGTTAGTTGACAAACAGATTAATCGATTACTAATAGTTGAATAGTTGTCCCTACAAGTCCTTTTAGGTGACATTAACACCAGAGGCAACTCCCATTTGGCATTTGTTCTATTGCTATACCACAACCATGTGGAATGCTCTACCAACAGTCAAAAAAACAAAGGATGCCTCAGTGATTCTTTGCTTGTTTTTTTTTTTTTTTTATTATTATTATCTTAAATAACTCTACTATCCTGTGCTTGTCAATAAAGTAGTATGTTAATAAAGTATTCAATGATTCAAAAGTCAAATGCTGTTTTACTCTCTACAAATACAAACAAAGTTGCCTTTTATGAACTCCCAGCGCACAACTGGCTGAAGAGCTCAGACTGGTATTTCTAAAGCATGATAAAGCTAAGTAAATTATGCTTAAACCTAAACTTGTCACTAAACTCAACCCCAGAAAAGGTATGCCTAACCCTAGAAGATGTACAGTATCTCTAACCTTATTCTCAGCACCAAGCAGTCAGTGGGAGACATAGGGCTCCTTTTTTTTTACCACTAAACACCTTATCCCTTAACTTCTTTGCCTTTTTTAACTATTAAAAAAATATCAGTAGTTCAAATGGCCAGTCTAATTCAGATGATGACTATTTTAACTCTTGAGAGTGTCAACATGAAAGAGGTCCCGCAAGGGTCCATTTGGTTCCATTTTCTCTCTCTCAAAGAGTTGCATCTGGTTAACAAACGTTCCATCATTTAGCTGGGGATCACCTGGAACCCTCCCAAGGACCACTGGTACTAGGCCACAATATCAGTTGCTGTTTTAGGTACCTACCTCGGTTGCACAGCATCATGAGTGATGGGTGAGTTACTATTATTGGTTTATAATCATTTTGAAACTGGCCTCCAATTTTAAGGGCTGAGTTCCCCCCATATACTGCACATGTTTTTTTTTTTTTTTTTTGCTTGCTTTGTTCTGTCTGCGTCAGACAGGATCGAGCATAGACGGACTGTCCCTGACTTTTAGATTATTGAAAGGTCTATTGCCCGTAGCTCGGCCGAAAACATTGGCAGTAGACAAGCCAAGTCTGGATTGCCTTTATCACTCACCCGCAGGCCCGGATGTAACATTAAATGAAAATGGCATGAGGGCGGCTTCATCGTAAATATCCATAGCAAATATAAGAGTTCCGGTGCCCGGTGCAAATCTCTTTAGAATAAGAGTACCATTTTTAGTATTGATCTATTTGAGCATTTAAACAATGCTATAACACTGACACACATTATGTTTCTGTGCATGGATAGAAAAATAACATAACATAAAAACATTAAATCTCAATGAATAAATGCAATAAATTTGCAATAAATGCAAATTGGTCACTGGACAAAGATCCCTGCTATGTTCCGACTAGTGTGACATACCCAGGCGTTCAGGGAAACCCCCTCTACAACACCATACCCACAGCTAAGATCCACATGTGTAAGTTAAAAAATCACGCCATGACATTTTCAGACTAAAGTGGACGCTGGGCAAAAATCCCTGTTGAGTTTTGCCTTATAACTCTTGAACCGTTAAGTCGAAAAATAATCTCACGACAGGCTATACTGTGTGTGGTCTCGGACAACATGCTATAGTATGTCATTTTTCGGCGTTTTTGAGGATTTTCGTTGTGGCCTACAATGTAAATTTACTTTACTGTTAATGTTTTGTTGTCGGTGCGGTTGAAATGTCAGTCATTGTGATTGATGTTAGGACCTGTAAAATACAACAAAACAAACTATGGCACTGGTGTGGGACTTCTGGTTTACCGGAACGGGGTTCGACTCCCTGCAGTGCCCTGCTCACTGTTGTATTTGCATGGTCTCTTTATTTTTGGCTCATTTTATTGCATAGATGATAACTCCCAGATTCTTTACTGCATTTGTACTTCCTGCAGTCACCAGGTCTATTTAGTAAGGGACTGTAGCATATTGGGTGGTCTAAATGGGAATAATCTGTACTATGAATAATACTGCAGGAAATGGAGAAGTACAAGCATGTCCTTATTTCACTTTTTATTGAGCAGTGCCTAACCACTCCATTACGTAGCTGTGTATACATGTCTGTGCCAGCACGAAAAACTGCAACACTGCCAGTGCCATGTCCACAATTTTTTCCGCTCATGAACAGGATGTTAATTCAACAAGAAAAATCTGGATTCATGTGCCACCTTGCTGAGAGATCTGTTGTTGTAATTTAGATATTAATTACTTGGTGCATTAAATTTCCTCATTCACTTGAACTATTTCTTCTTCTGATACTGTGATGGCAAAAGTGTTGGGAATATTACTATACCTTGTTAATGTATTACTTATTACTTATTACCTTCATTTTAAAGCAATATATTATATTACAATATTGCTGTCTGAGCAAGTTTAATATATTAATATTACTATTACATATTACTTAAAAGAAAAATGTTGTGCAAAATATATAATTAAATATTTAGTGTAATCAAATATTGTGTAGGCCAGTGGCATAGCAACAAATAAAGAAAGCGCACTTGGCTATCTGGGAAATCCATATGAAATCAACTTGAAAAAACGTCCTCCTGAATAAATAATTTGATGGCAAATTATAGAAAATAAGTAATTATTTAACTTCTGCAGTTGCCAAGAAAATTTCACAAGAACATTTTCAACGAGACAGATTGACAGAAAGTAATATTGAAAGTAATGCAGTGATGCAGAAGGAAAAGTATAATATATTATATTGTTTTTGTTAAGTAATATATTTATATTACAAGTTACTGCATTTTGGTAATATTATGTAATATATTGAGTTACGTAGTGCACATGTCCTAATACTGTGATGGCAAAAGTTACAAGACTTGGAGGTATTCTCAAAATCGAGAATTTTCGTCATATTATAGTTTGTCGAGAATCGGTCCAAGTAGGCCTACACAACTAGAGCTTTATTTGTTTGCCTTTACAATATCAAACAATAGAGAAAAGAAAATAAGAAAACAACTATACGACATGTTTCTTTTCCATAAAAAAAGCAAGGCTATAGCCTTACGGTCTTGCTCAGCATGCATGCTGTTTTTCATCGTTTTGAGCATTTTTGAGCATTTTTGAAAAATGTCAAAATTTTGGGGGGGAAAAAAAGCGCAAGGTCTTACCGTATTTCATTCGATTTTGAGGATTTTATAAAAAATGACAAAAAATGACAAAAACTGGCAAAAACGCAAGGCTATAGCCTTACGGCCTTGCTAAGGATGTTTGTTTTCATCATTTTGAGCATTTTTGAGCATTTTCGAAAAATGTCGAAATTTGAAAAAAACGCAAGGCTATAGCCTTACCGTTTTCATGATTTTGAGGATTTTCGAAAAATGACAAAAACTGGCAAAAACGCAAGGCTATAACCTTACGGTCTTGCACAGCATGCTTTTTTCATCATTTTGAGCATTTTTGAGCATTTTCGAAAAATGTCGAAATTTTGAAAAAAGGCCAAGGCTATAACCTTACAGTTTTTCATGATTTTGAGGATTTTCAAAAAATGACAAAAACTGGCAAAAAAGCAAGGCTATAGCCTTACGGTCTTGCTCAGGATGCTTGTTTTCATCATTTTGAGCATTTTTGAGCATTTTCGAAAAATGTCAAAATTTTGAAAAAAACGCAAGGCCTTACCGTTTTTCATGATTTTGAGGATTTTTGAAAAATGACAAAAACTGGCAAAAAAGCAAGGCCATAGC